>LPNX010509210.1:0-70000 GCA_001517045.1 Pseudotsuga menziesii
ACCTAGCTCTGTGCTTGCCCCCAAGGTCACACCTCTCCCACTTTCTCAAGTGAGCAGACAGCTTTCGGAAGATTTTTGCTGCTGGTGTGCAATCGGCGGACAACAAGGAGATTTCATGAGTAGTGGAGGTTCGTTACCATTTTTAAGTCACCACATTGTGAATCTTCCGCAGACTCGACATCATATTTAAACAAACACAATGTTGCAACACCCAGATATATAATTTTATCAATTTTAGTTTAAATGCTTACAAAATTGAAATTAACAAAATGTTAATATTCAAATCTTTTAATTTTATTTCATCAAAGTGAATCAAAATTTCAATCACACGGACGATGCTATATTAAGCATTGATATAGTTGCGAGTCACATTATAACACGTAAAAAAGAAAACAAAGTTTTGATGTGCCAGAGCACCACTTATCACATAGCTATCTGTTCAAAATAGTACAACATAAAAAAAACTGGTTAGCTGTAGCAGACACTTTTAGAGATGTTCTCAGCAATTTGGAGTGAAAGCCCCATGAGAAGCAACAGAACTTCTTCGTGCACATAATGTTAGATAAACTTCACGATTCTGAACAATGCGGAATAATAAAGTCTGAAACAGAATCGAAATAGTAACACTGAATAGATAATACCTCCAGCCATTGATGCTACTTGATTGCTGTAGAAGATTTCCCTGCTCCACAAAACTTTAGCTTCCTGTACGGTTCTTCCAAGCTCTGCTTCCTCTTTCTTGATGGTGTAAAACTGAAGGGGATTGAATTAGTGAGCTTGGGGACCAACAGGGGTTTTAAATAGCCAAGCTCTCATCAAGCTTCTATTGGCTATGTGTCAAATGTTCCACAAATCTAGGTGATGGACCACTCCAAAAGCTCCCAACAAGAAAATGGTTGCCAAGCTAAATGAACCGTCGACAGTTTTGTAGTTGAAGCGGCGGTAGTGTGAGGAGCCGTTGAATGCGGGAGCTTACATTCTCCCACTTGGTCTATACTTCCAAACTTAATGTCTCATCTTAAAACCTGTTGACAATCTGTATTTAGTAATAGATACAAGAATCATGGCGATAAGTCCTCTTATGACAAGTATTACCTTCCATGTATTACTATGTATTTATTGCTATTTCAATTTATGTGGCAACAATTTGTTAATGAATAAACCTTATCTTTATTCTTGGTCCTCATAGATAAATTTTCTCAAATTAAATTAAGGTGCACATATGTATGAGAAAAAACAACACAGTAATTAAGAAGTTCATTAAAAATAACATTGTCCATATAATGAGAAACTACATAATGGAACCAAGTCCCATATTCATTATATGATCCTTGAATTTAAACGATGGCATGCCTTTAGTCAAAGGATCAGTGATCATCAACTCAATGTTGACGTGCTCAATGACCACTTTCTTTGCTTTAACATGTTCCCTGATGGCTAAATACTTAATGTCGATGTTTTTATTTCGACTCCCACTTTTGTTGTTTTTAGCCATAAAAACAGCAGTTGAATTGTCGCAATACATTCTCAATGGCTTAGAGATAGAATCCATAATTCTAAGCCCAGAAATGAAACTCTTAAGCCATACACCATGTAAAGTAGCCTCAAAACAGGAGACGAACTCGACTTCCATAGTGGAAGTGGCAATCAAGGTCTGATTGGCACTCCTCCATGATACAGCTCCACCGGCCATCATAAAAATGTATCGTGATGTTGATTTGCGTGAGTCAACACATCCAGCAAAGTCAGAATCTGAGTAGCCAATTACTTCCAAATTGTCCGTCCGTCTATACATAAGCATGTAGTCTTTAGTTCCTTGAAGATACCTCATACTTTCTTTGCAGCTCTCCAGTGGTCTATACCTGGATTACTATGATATCATCCCAACATTCCCACAAAAAATGCAATGTTAGGTCTTGTGCAGACCTGAGCATACATCAGGCTTCTGACAGTAGAAGCATATGGAATGTTCTTCATTTGTTCCCTTTCAAGGTCGTTCTTTGGGCATTGGTTCAAATTGAACCTATCACCCTTCACAATGGGAGCTATACTCGGTGAACAATCCTTCATCCGAAATCTCTCTAAAAAAAATTTAATATAGGTTTCCCTGAGACAGACCTAAGAGGCCTCGAAAGTTGTCTCTATGGATCTTAATGCCAATGACATAAGATGCCTCACCCATATCCTTCATATCGAAATTTTTAAAGAGGAATTGTTTCACTTCATGCAACATACCCTTATCATTGGTTGCTAGCAAAATGTCATCCACATATAAAACAAGAAAACAAATTTTACTCCCACAAACTTTTAGGTATATACATTGATCCATAATGTTTTCTGCAAAACCAAAAGAAGAAATTACATTGTGGAATTTCAAATACCATTGGCGGGATGCTTTTTTAAAACCGTATAAGGATTTCTTGAGCTTGCAAACCAATTGCTCACCATCACTAGAGGGGAATCCTTCAGGTTGTTTCATGTAAACCTCCTCCTCTAGATCTCCATTTAGAAAAGCCGTTTTCACATCCATTTGATGCAACTCCAAGTCAAAATGGGCTACTAATGCCATAATAACGCGCAAAGAATCTTTCTTAGATACAGGAGAGAAAGTCTCCGTGTAGTCGATTCCTTCTTTCTGAGTGAATCCTTTAGCAACAAGTCTAGCCTTGTATCTCTCAATGTTTCCCAATGAGTCTTTCTTTGTCTTAAAGACCCATTTACATCCAATGGCTTTTGCACCATCAGGCAACTCAACAAGGTCCGATACTTCATTACTCTTTATAGAATTCATCTTTTCCTTCATGGCATCGTACCATAATTCTGATTCTTTGCAATTCATGGCTTGTGAAAAGGACTCGGGATCATTTTCGGCTCCAATGTTAAAGTCAGATTCTTGTAGATACACAACATAATCATCAGGAATTGCATTAGAGAGAATTTGAGGTAAAAAATGGGCCTCAAAAGGACCAAAATGTACTATAAAAATCAACCAATTACATTCTAGTAGATGACATCATCCCCCATGGTTGAGGTGGCATTGCATGAGTTAAGAATGCTTATTTGTCACATTTTCTATGGTGGATGAAAACCCATAGTTAACCAAGGTAGTGGTACAAGTACTTTTAAGTCATAAAGTGAAGTACTCATAATAAAAGTCATTTCACACTTTCTCATAAAATAATATTATTGTTATTTTCAAGTAAAGTACTCACAATTCATTTTCTCATAAAATAATATTATTGTCATTTTCAAGTAAAGTACTCATAATTCATAAAAATGTCTTTTCACATTTTTTAATAAAATAATATATTGTCATTTTCATTTTCATGTTTTCTTAATTTTAAATTATATATTCACTCAATTGTATTTAATATCATAATGTCAAACTAATATATATATAATCTTGTACTTTTAAAATAAATTAAATCCATGAATGATATTTATATGAAAAAAATGTGTTAGTTATGCATATAAATTAAATTCATTTTTTTAAAATTTTATTTACAAGTTCAAGACAAATAAATGCTAAAGGATAATAAATTTTTTGGAATTTACAATGAATCTTAGTCACATCATTATAGAGTTATTTTATTAATTTTATTTATAGTCAATTTAGAAAAGTAACTCAACCATGGTTATTTATATTGTGCATAAAAAGTAGTGTAGGAGGTGAGTTGTCATATATACCTACCCCATAAAACCTCTAACTCATAATATTTTAATATATCTTATATTTTTGTAGTACATCTCTTAGGAGGCCCATTTTTGACCTCAAATTCTCTCTAATGCTGATCTCCTTGGTCTAGTAGATCTTCTTAATGTTGTATCATTATCTTCTTGAGAAGTATGTGGTTCAACTCGTTGTTCAAGAGTTCTTGGAAACTCTTGAACTACCTAATCCACTAGAATGCCGTCAACAGCTTGTGGAACTTCAACAATTGGTTGTTCAACACCAGTTTGTACTTGAGGGATGCTGTGAACAATAACCAATCTATCACTTGAGGTGGAAGGTTGAGATTTTGAATGATCCTTCTCGGAAACTATGTTCCTGGTTAGATCGCTCCCACTGATCAAGTCATTTTCAAGAAATTTTACATTTCTTGATTTCACAATCCTAGTGCCGTGAGATGGACAATAAAATATGTAACCTTTAGACCTTTCAGCATATCCAATGAAATACCCACTAATGGTCCTTAGGTCCAGCTTCTTTTCCTGTGGATTATATATTCTCACTTCAGACGGGCATCTCCAAACGCGCATATGTCGCAAACTCGGTTTCCAACCTTTCAGTAATTCAAATGGCATTTTAGGAATGACCTTGGTTGGAACTTGGTTTAATATATACACTGCCGTATTAAGTGCTTCAGTTCACAAGGATTTAGGAAGATTGGAGCTGCTAAGCATACTCTGCACCATGTCCAATAAAATTTGGTTTCTTCTTTCTGCTACACCATTCTGGTCGGGTGAATTAGGCATGGTGTATTGGGCAACAATCCCATGCTCTTGAAGAAATTTAGTGAATGGCCCAGGTGCTTGTCCATCTTCTGTGTATCTACCATAATATTCTCCACCTCTATCTGATCTCATGATCTTAATTTGCTTGCCGCATTTTTTCTCTACTTCAGCCTTAAATATCTTAAAGGCATCTAATGCTTCGTCCTTTTTATGAAGCATTTAGAGATACATATATCGTGAGTAATCATCTATAAAAGACATGAAGTATCTCTGACCATGTGAGTCCATCTCTGGACTACATATATCAGTATGTATGATCTCTAATATGTCTGAACTCCTATTGGCACCTTTCTTTGACTTGTTGGTCTGCTTTCCTTTTATGCAATCCACACAAGTCTCAAAATCAGTGAAATCCAGAGTATTAAGTACTCTTTCATTTACCTATCTTTTAATTCTTTCTATGGAGATATGACCTAACCTCCGGTGCCATAATTTAGAGGAATCTTCATTAATAACACATCTTTTAGTGCCAGTGTGAACATGCATTGAATCATAAGTGACATGGTTTTGTAAATTAATGCAGTAAAGATCATCAGACAAAATACCATTCCCAACATAATCAGATTTATTAAATAAACTGACGGATGTTTCTGAAAGGTTAAAGGAATATCCAAAATGTACAAGTCTTGAAACTGAAATCAAGTTTCTAGAAAAACTTGGAACATAAAAGATCGTTTCTAATTCTAAAACAAAGCCACTGCTTAAAGTTAAATAGCATGTTCCTATAGCTTCCACATGTGAGCCCATCTTGTTTCGTGATAAGATGTTTTGCTCACTTCCCACCGGCTTCCTTAGGTTTTGCAAACCCTGCAAGGAATTTGAAATGTGAATTTTTGATCCAGAATCAATCCACCAAGTGTTAATATTGACATTGACCATATTAGATTCATAACAAATAAATGAGATTGCATTACCTTTGTCCGCAAGCCATTTCTGAAATTTTTCGCATTCCTTCTTCATGTGTCCCTTCTTTTTACAGAAGAAAATACTTGGAATCCTTCTTAATATTAACTTGGGGAGGTACTTTACCTTTCCCTTTCTTATTGGCTTGAGATTTGCCCTTCGTATGCGTTGTCAGCATTGCACTTTCTCCCAGTTCCATCACCAGTCTTTCTTCCTCTTGAACACACATGGTCATGAGTTCATTTATTGACCATTTATCCTTATGTGTGTTGTATGAGATTTTGAAATGTTCATATTGGTGTGGAAAGGTACATTCAGGATGTAGTGCACCAGGAAAGACTCTGATATTTCAACCTCGAGTTTCTTCAATTGAGCCACAGTGTCCCTCATTTGCATGATGTGCTCGCGCACACCTTTCACACTTGTGAGCCTTAGGGATGAGAACTTCGTGATTAGGGTGCTTGCTAGTGCCTTGTATGAAGTGACGAATTGATCATCAATGGCTTTTAGCAAATCTCGGACCCTTTCATGCTGATCAACTGAACCATGAATACCAGCTGAAATTTTAGTCTTAATGAACATCATGCTTAAATGATTAGATCGCTCCCATCGCTCATAAAGTGTGATGTCCGCTGCAATGCTGGTATTGGTGAGTGCTGGTGGTTCATCTTTCCTAATAGCATAATCTATGTCCATCCATCCCAAATGAAGGAGAATTATCTCCTTCCAGATCTTATAGTTATCTCCCTTAAGTTCAGGGATATCAGAACGAATTTAAGAGAAGTTTACAGGTTGTACAACTGCATAAAAATAAAGATCACATGCTTACGTTAAAATTGAGACCAAATAAAATTTCATGTTTTACCAATGTAATTTCATGCTCTAAGATTGAATCTAATGACATAAAAATTGCCTGTGGGATAAATTTTTAATTCAATCATATTCAAATATTCTTCATGATAAAACTATTAATTCATAATTCCTATGGGTAAGTTATGAATAATTCAATATTTTATCCTAATTAATTACATAAATATAATAAAAATTCCTGTGGGATAAAATTTATTATATTTAGTATAATTAATTACAATTAATGTCTAAATTTTCTTTATGTGATCCTAAACAAAAAATATAATATTAATTAATTACAGATGTTGTGGCTATTCTCTAATTAAATATCATATAGATCACTTAGACATTATTGTTGTTCACTGTAACAAAACAAGCTTCAAATGAACAGATCTGAATGAGGACAAGCTAAGAAATTTGAACTCCATTGTCAATTCCAGAATTTAAAAGAACTCAATATATATATATGTCTGTCTATAAGCCCATATACTTCAAGAAAACATTCACCAAAATGCTACTTGATAATTTATACAACTTCAACAATGTACAATTCAGTAAACTTACGATCACCCAAAATAAAATTCTTTCCAGCTAAGAAAGCAAGTAATTTTACTAGAGCCTGAATATAAAGATTTCATTTCAAGCTTCAATATTTCTTAGTTTTACCTTAAAATAAATATGATAAACAAACAAATCACAGGCAAACCAAATTAGTCCTTCTGCTCTTAGCTAAATGCATGAAACAATAAATCGATCATGTGAAAAGAAAAAAAATGCAATCGTAAGCTCTTTTTGTGTTAACTCATTCCAAGTAAAAAATCCCAACGAACCTAGCCAAAGAAAAAAAAAGGATTCAGGAATAATAATTACTGTATAGCCTCATTAATAGATTAAACATAGAGCCTATGCCCCGTCTGAAACACGGGCATATCTTCATCTACGTACTAACAAGGCAAAGGATCAAAAGGGCAAAATGATCTGATCTTCTTTAAAATTCAGAAGAAGACCAAAATCGACAATACAAAAGATCATATATAGAAACTTATCTGGCTGCTTTAAACTTCAAGGAAACTAATTCCGACAGGACAGAAGATCAAAAGGCGATCTCAGTCCCTTAAACATCAAAGGAAACTAAGCTTCGACAATACAGAAGATCAAAGTGGGAAAAAAATGATCTGGCTCCTTAAACTTCAAAAGGAACCCAAAATCAATAGTACAGAAAAGTTCCCAAGGTAACACACAGACACAGTTTTAGTTATACACTAATGAATAGTTATAGATCTAAGATTAACCTGCACGCACTCTCCAGCCAAACATTGAATCGGTGCATTATAAGGATGTGAGATTATACTTATGCATTCTACATGATTAGAATTACAAATTTAAGCTTGATAACCATGCCTTCTACAAATCTACCCATGCATTATCTCCACACAAAAATTTAGACCGTCTGTCATTCACAATGCGGACACACAGAGAAAACCCTACAGTGGCAACTACATACAGAACACCAAGGTAGAGATAATGGCTCTGATACCAACTGTTAGCATAAATTTCACGATTCTGAACAATGCAGAATAATAAAGTCTGAAACATAATCGAAATAGGAACACTGAATAGATAATACCTCCAGCCATTGATGCTACTTGATTGATGTAGAAGATTTCCCTACTCCACAAAACATTAGCTTCCTGTACGGTTCTTCCAAGCTCTGCTTCCTCTTTCTTGATGGTGTAAAACTGAAGGGTATTGAGTTAGTGAGCTTGGGGACTGTTTAGTCATGAACTTGTTTCTTCACTTTTATGTTTTGATTGTCATTTTTATATCAAGTTTGTTCATTTGATTAAGTTTGTTTTTCTACCTCCTTTAGGAAATTTTTGGTTTTAATTGGAATTTTTTATTTTTGTTTTTAAGATTTTTATTATTTTTTGTGTTGCTTTAGGATTTGAAGGGATCCATAGGACTTACATTGATTAAGGATGTCACAAATATATCCTAAGAGAATAGTCTAGCACCTAAACTGCATTCAAAGTGGAAAAAACAGTTAAAATAGCGCCAAAACTGATTTCAAATTATTCTTGTAGCGCAAGTGCCAAAAATTAACACAGTGGCGCTACAAGAATATCGCACATGTTAAATTCTCCGATTTTTAAGCCGAATTTTCACATTGGTTTAATTTCTAAGTGACTAATCGCATGATTTAAGGATTTTGCTACGTGTTGTTCTAGTAATCATCATGAAAACAGGTGGGTTCGTGTCGTGGAAGAGATCATGGTTATCATCAGCCAGAACGCAGCCCATCATGACAGATAGAGGCATAGATCGCGTTTGATGTGAGGGAAGCTATTCTATGCATGCAATATGAAGCTGAAGCCTTAAGTGGACCGACGACATCTGCCAAAAAACTGGAGGTTGTTGTTACAGAACATAGTCGGGGGTTTCACAGTTACACGGGAAATTAGGGCTTCCCGGTCTTGCCACCTGGAGTCAAATTGGATGCCTAAAGACACTTGTATATCTAAGTTGGAGAATTATACAACTGAGGCATTCAGTTTAAGTATCTGGAGCAGCGCATAAATAAGGTATTCCACGATATCTGGTTAATGGCTGCTAATTTGGGGCTTTCTCGGTAAAGTCTGTTCTGTTAAAATTAGTTAAGGGAAATGTTAAGTTATGCCTTTAAATGAGATTCATGCCGAAGAAATAGTTGTTTAAGAGACTTTGAGATGTTGTGGCGAGTGGAAGGTTGAAAGGTAGCATTACATTGAACCATTACCTTTTCGAAGCTTGAAAAGGATGACAGGGTGAAGAGTTGTGTATTCTGTGATGTCCAAATTTCACAAATTGATTTGCTGCTTGTAAACAATTTAACAAAGGAGCCGAACATTTGAAATTGTAGAAAGACCTAATTTTATTAGGTGTTAAAGCTTACTATTTTTTTTTTGGTGCTTAAAGCAAATGGGAGTAGAAAATGAGCAAACAGTAGATTGTTTTTATATCTCCTCATCTATAAGATAAACAATTTTCAGTTGATCTCATAAATCTTTTCAGTTGATCTTAGAAATCTCAAATTGATATACAGAGCTGGCAGCTGAAATTACTTGCGTAAAGCCTTTTCTGCACATAGATTGTCTATAAGTTGCACTAGAAGGAATTAAGGGTTACTTTTGGTACAGAACCTCAATACACAGGTGTTGTTATACATTCTAGAGATAGTCAGCTATCTTAATGAACAGACTGAATGATAGCTCAGTTTCATCAGCATTTTTAGTGAAGAGTTTGGAGCACTCTGTGACCTAAATCACCTTGAGCCTGTGGTAAAGCTTACCCTGCATTAAAAACAAAAATAAAGCAGTCAAAGAAGATTGAGGAGAGCTGATAATAAAAACCTTGAAGGTTTGAGGAGGAAAAAGTAGCTGTTAAGGTCATTGACAGAACCCTAGAAGTACACAGAGTTCAGCCTTTGAAGTAGATGGGTAAAAGTGGCAAGATAAATAGGGCTGAGCCCACTGATGTAAGCTAGATTGATAAATTCCCAGGTTGTGTAGATCTGTTCCAAAATGCTGGGTGGCTATATTTCTTCAAAAAGATCGATGGTTACAACTCTTAGGTTTCTTATCAATTTGCTAAAAATTATAAACAGGACATGATAGTTTTTGATACACTGAGTTTCAAGTTGACTATGGAGCTAATTGCAGAAGCTATAGGAATAAAAAATGAAGGTGAAATGTGGTTTAAAAAGTTTCCTTTCACGTTTGATGCCCAGAGGTACCTGTTACCTAATATTAACCCAGACTGGAGCAAGGGCATACTGATCCAAAATTTCAGAAGTGAGTGGGTGGAACCCATTAGAATATTGCAAAGCTATATCACCTGTGAAGGCAGATATGCCTATGTCTTCAAATACCATTTTAGGTTTTTACAGCATATGGTTGGTGTATCCAAAATGAGCCTTCATTTCTTCCTGCTCAAAAGTCTTCAGAAGATGTCTAGTAGAGTAAAGGACCATCACGATCATACTTCACAACCTATTTTCCACCATGGTCTAATCAAAACTCATCATTAGTACATTTCTACAAAAGGAAGGAAAAACATGGGAATATTTCCTTTTCTGGACTGGTTTTCAAATCAAGCAAGAGGACCAGCAAATCAAAAAACAGGTGGATAAGGGGAAAATCCTTGTTACAAAACTAGGTCAGAAGAGCAAGACTGAAGACAAGAAAGAGGTTAAGCTTGAAGAAGCATCAGAGCCCTTGAAGGATGATAAATCTCAAAGCTTTTCAGCAGACAACAAAGGTAAATATTCATTGTTTACACAAAAGGAGGATCAGTCTGTGAAGGATAGGGCAACAACAGAAGCTATCATGAAGGAGGAGACTGTTATCAGAGAGAAGCTGGTTGAAAAAGAAGAAAGCATTCAAGTCAGGAAAAGAATCCCAATCACCATTCTATCAAAGGATGAAGGTTATTTGTTAGAGGAAGATGAATCTATTGTTAAAACTGAAGCTAGGGTTGATACATGCAAGGAATTTCCCACTTTGGAAAACAAGACAGTCAGACTTAGGAGAAAGAAGAACAGGGTTGAAGTGATGGAGTTTTCTGCAGTCAAGCATCAAGGAAGAAATCTGAAGATGATGGGAGAATTAGCCCTAGCTTGGAGGCCTAAAACAAGGCCAACAAATAAGTTAAGGTTGAATATGAAGAAGCTGCTTAACCCCAGATTGAATACCAAAGAGGTGACTATCCTGGATGATGTTTACTCAGATGAAAAACTAGAAATTGACAAAGTGAGCAGTAAAAGGAAGAAAAGAGTAGTAGTAAGTAGTTCATCTCTTTATCCTGCAAAATAAAAAAGGTCATTACAGTCAGTAGAAGATTCAAGTCACACAGAGACAAAGTTATCTGCAGTTTTCCTTGAATTAAGAAATGAGTTGTTGAAACAATAGCAAGAAAAAGAAACTGAAATTTCTCATGATGAAGATCAACAATTGCTAGCTAAAGCTGCAAAGTATCTTTGAGTTTGTCAGTTAGTCAGTTATGTCTTTTTGATAAACACTTTAGTTAGTCAGTTGTTTATTTGGTTTTGAAAAATATCATATTTTGTAAATTGTAATTGAACATTATCCTATCGAGTAGTTAACTGAAGGCAGTTAGGTTTTAACCCTAACTGATTTTTGATTGAGGAATAGTATTTAGATAGATGAGAAAGACAAATTGAGGGTTGGATTTTTTGGAGGACTACAGGAGGTCTGCTAGACTTATTGATGAGCTAAGTACATAACTCTTATATGTATTTGATGACAAAATTATGAGATATATGATCATTTCATCCTTTAGATTGTGTGTTGGCTTCATTGTTGAACTTGTTTAGTTTCTTAACTGATAAATTCATTTTCTGGTTTATGTCTATATGCCGGTAATGCTTATATTTTATGAATGAACTTCAATATCATGTCTTATTGGATTCTGGTGAATATGTTATGCACCTTTGTATTTATTTACTTATGATTCAGTCTCTATTTTGCTCATGAGTGTATTCCCTGTTTGTCCCCAAACTTTATAACCCGAAAACCTATAAAAAACCCTAAAACCTACCTTTACTTGATTATATTTTTGAGATTGTGTTGGCTTGTTTCTTTTAGCCTTAGAAACAATTTCTGGCACAAACATCTTTGGCACCGTTGCTGGGGAACGAAGTTGAAGACATATTTTCCCTGGGATACTTATCAGTTTTACTGGTTTTAAGAGGTGAACTTAAACCAGCACTTTTTTAAGGCTACTTTTCACCAAATTTGACACAGTGGCTGCTAGAGGAATTGGAACCAGGAACAGACCTACTTCAGTATTGCAGTTGGGTGTGACAGACCTTGAACAGATATTAAAAACAGCAAGGAAAATCAGAAGGTCTCAATCTTTACCAGCCCTATGTGACCCCGACCAGTTGGGTGGTTCATTACATTCAGCTGAAACCTCACCTTGGATTAATCCTATTATCCGTGATAGCTATTTTTAAGTTTTTACTAATCCTCAATCCTTCAGAAAAGCCAAAGCTGACTCTCCTGTTAAAATACATCTTTTTCAGTTGAAATTAGGTAAAAGCTCTTTTCAAGCAGCTTCTAGTCAAACTTCTTCATCTTCAAAACCAGTCAGTCCAAAAATGGCAGCCCAAAACCCACCCATAGACATGATGGACCGGATGGTTGCATCCAGATATGCACCATTGGTCTTACCTCAGCCTTTAAATGCGCTGCCTGGAGGAGACTACCAGAAGTATTTTCCTAGCTTCAATGGAGAAGGGGAAACAACAGCTGAAGAACATTGGGAAGCTTTCCTACGTTATGCTGATAATCAAAACATTGAGGCCAAGGATGTATGGATGAGGATGTTCATGCAAATTCTTGATGGGGATGTAAGGAAATGGTTCAGAGAGTTGCCTGCTAACTCAATCACTATCATTGAAGAACTCTGTGATCTCTTCATGAGACAATGGGGGGACACAAAAGACCACACATACTATATAACTGAGTTTGGAGCTCTCAGAAGGAAAAAGGATGAGACTATTGCAGATTTCTCAAAGAGGTTTAACAATATGTACAGTAGAATTCCTACAGAGATAAAGCCTAAAGAAACATCAGCTAAACTCACCTATGCAAATGCCTTTGATCATGAATTTTCTTTATTGCTGAGAGAAAGGAGACCTATCACTTTGTTGAATATGCAGGATGCAGCATTGGAGGTAGAATCCAACATACTGGCTTCAAATAGACTTAAGAAAGAAACAGTTCAGTAGCTTTATGATAAAAAGGGGAAGAAGGAAGCAACCTCAAGAGGTACCACTTCTCATTCCGCTGAAGAGAAAATTGATGAAATGGCTAAGCTGGTAAAAAATTTAACTGCAAAGTTGAACAAATTGGAGCTTGAAAAAAATTATAGCAAGCCTGCTCCAGAAGGTGAACGGAATCCTAATAATCAAAACCAGTTCAAAAGGCAATTTGTTCCCCGTTTTATGCCTAGAGAGCAAAGGAACAATGATATCCAGCGAGAAAGGAGAGAAAATGAGGACCAAAGAGTGCCACCACTGGTTCAGAACAATGTAGTTGACGAGGAAGAAGTTGATGATGAGCTGCTTTTTGAATAAACTGACCAAGATATGAATTATTTTGGAGAAGGATTGTCTGAAGGTTTTTTCATTGAAGAGGAGTTTATGAATGCTGAAATTTATGATGCTGATATGTTCAAAACAGAAAATGATCTAGGTCTGGAAAAGACTGCTGTAACTACTTCTATTTGTCAAAATAATCTCAAGAAAACTGTAAATATGAGATCAGGTCCAAAACAGGTGGTACAAGCTCCAAAGAAGAAGGCAGCTGTCCCTGCTAATCAGCCATCTGATCCTGCAGTAGAAAAGAAATAAAAGTTCAGAAAAACAGAAGAAAAATACAGAGGTTGAAGAGGTAAGTAAATCTGTTCAGAATTTTAGCCTCGAAAATGAATTAAGCAAGTTAAAGATTCATGTACCTTTAACTGAATTAATAAGAAACCCCTCATATAAAGAATCAGTCCTTAAGATGCTTAGTCCAACAAGCAATCAGCTTGTCTCCGACACAGTTAATTTGCAAGAGGAGAGTCCTAAGATTTTCATTGGATCAGCCTTGGCTGAGAAGACTGAAAATGAAGCAGGAGCCTCACCTCCATTCTATATCACTTTGACAGTCCATGAACATATGATACACAATTGTTTGTTAGATTCAGGAGCATCCCACAATTTGATGCCAAAGGCTGTTATGGAAGCTTTGGGTCTGAGTATTACCAAACCTTACCATGATCTGTATGCATTCGATTCCCGAGCAGTGAAGTGTTTAGGAGTAATAAAAGACATGGTTGTCAGCCTGGCTCAGTTGCACATGAAAAGTGTGATAATGGATGTTGTGGTAGCTGACATTACACCAAAGTTTGGCTTACTTCTTTCTAGGTCATGGGCAAAGAAGGTTGGAGGAACCTTACAAATGGACCTCTCATATGCTACCATTCCTGTGTTTGGTGGAGAAAATAGAAGGCTATACAGAGAGCTTCAGTTTGCTTACATAGTGACAGACGACAAAAACCCCACAAATCATCCATTATATGCTGTTGACAAAGACCTGGGAACTTACATGTTACATTTCAATGATGAAGACAATTCTGGTGGTTTGTTACAGGTGGAGAAAGAGCAACCAGTAAAACACAGCAGAGAAGAAGAAGATCAACTGTGGGAATTATATTTTGGTGGATCTTCTTGTAAAGAAGGTGCTAGAGCTGGAGTTCTTCTTGTATCTCCTGGAGATGAAACAGTAAAGATGATGTACAAACTTGAGTTTATTACTACAAATAACACTGCTGAATATGAAGCTTTACTGTTGGGATTAAAAGCTGCCAAAGATTTGGGCATTCAGCAAATTTTTGCATATGGCGACTTCGAATTGGTTGTTCAGCAGGTGAAGAACAATTATCAAGTGAAGCATAATTTGTTGAAAATTTATCGAAATGAGGTATGGGACATGCTTGAAAATTATTTTGTATCTTTTAATATTACCCATATTCCAGAAGATCATAATCAGACTGCTCATTCATTGGCCTTGGCTGCCACACACTTTAGAATCCCCAAGACCACTCAGTTGAGATATCCTATTGAGGTGAGGTACAGACCATATGTACCTGATAATGTAAAGAAATGGAGAGTGTTTGAAGATGACATTGAGATTAAAAAGTTCCTAGAGCTTACACATGAGTTTTCAAATTCTCTGATTGATCAAGAGGATGATGAAGAAGATGGACAGTTGGATGAGATTGCTGAGGATGAGATAGCAGGAAATAAAATTATTGAATTAAAAAGTAACTTCATCCCAAAAGGTTTGGTACCTCTGGAAAGAATATTTACAAAGGATGATACACTTTCAAAGCCTGTTGTTCAGTCTTCAGAAAATAATGTGATGGACTGCAATATTGGTTCAGCAGAACATCCTAGAATGGTAAAAATTTCTAAAGCACTTACAGCTGAACAAAGAAATAGGTACATTAAATTGTTAAAGGAGCATGTGGATGTTTTTTCTTGGTCTTATGAGGATTTGAGGACTTATGACACAGGAATCATACAGCATAAAGTCCCTTTAAAATCAAATGTCAAACCTTTTCGTCAGAAGTTAAGAAGGATTAATCCAGCCTTATTTCCTGTTATTGAAAAAGAAGTGAAGAAGCTGTTGGATGCCAAGATTATAGTGCCTCTCAGGTATTCTTCATGGGTTGCTAATCTTGTACCTATTAGGAAAAAGAATGGGGAAATCAGGTTGTGTGTTGATTTCAGAAATCTAAACAGATCTTCACTCAAGGATAATTACCCTTTGCCTAAAATTGAGCAAGTGTTGCAGCAAGTTGTTGGGGCACAGCAGATCTCTATGGTGGACGGTTTCTCAGGGTACAATCAGATTGCTATGCATCCTGATGATAAATAAAAAACAGCCTTTACAACTCCTTGGGGAACCTTCATGTATGATAAGATGCCTTTCGGTTTGATGAATGCTGGAGCCACCTTTCAGAGAGCCATGGATATTGCTTTTGTTGGAGAGAAGGACAAGTTTGTCGTAATATACTTGGATGATATTATTGTTTTCTCACAGTCATATGATGAACATTTGAAGAATTTGAAACAGACTTTCCTGAAGTGTAGAAAATTTGGCCTGTCCTTGAATCCAAAGAAATCACACTTTGCTGTACAGGAAGGTGAATTGCTTGGTCATTTAGTGTCTGCTGATGGTATAAGGATTGATCCTGAAAGGGTAAAGGCTATATTCAAATAAGTTTACCCAGGAGTAAAAAATATGTCCAATCATTCATTGGTAAAATCAAATTTCTGCGTTGGTTTATACCCAACTTTGTTGAAACTATAAAACAGATCACAGCCATGCTGAAAAAGGATTAGGAAGTCAAGTGGACTACTGAGGAAAATAATGCTTTTGAGAAGATTAAAATGGCTCTTACTGAAGCACTTGTATTGGTAAGTCCATATTTTACCAAATAATTCCTTACATTCTCATTTGCATCAGAGGATACAATTGCAGTTGTTTTACTTCAGAAGAATAAGGAAGGATTGGAGCAGCCCATTGCATTTTTTAGCAAAACTCTCAGGGATTCTGAACTGAAGTACAATATATTAGAAAAGCAGGCTTATGCTCTGGTAAAGGCTTTGAAATTTTTCAGAATATATGTTCTTCATTCAAAATTTATTTCATTTGTACCTAATGCTGCTGTAAAAGATGTCTTAACACAGCCTGATAGTGAAGGGAAGAGAGGAAAATGGATTGCTAAAATTATGGAGTATGATGTAGAGATCAGACCTACTAAACTGGTCAAAGGAAAAGGTTTAGCCAAGCTATTGGCTGAATCAAATTGTCAGGCTCTGGGATTGCATGTCATGGATGAAGAAATATCTCAAGAAGAAGATCAAGCAATACTGGAAAAAGAGAAGATCATGAACTATTACTCAGCATCTACATGGTATGCAAACATAGTGTATTTTCTGTTGTTTTTGCAATGTCCTGAGCATTTAGATAGGAAAGATGCTAGATATTTAAAGCTTAAATCTACCAAGTATTGTCTCATGGAAGTGCAGTTGTTCTGGAAGGACCCGGGTGGTACCCTACTCAGATGCTTGGATAAATCTGAAATTGGAGGAGTGATTTCTGAATCTCATGAGGGTGCTTGTGGAGGCAAAAAGTACTGGAAGACAACAGCATACAGGATTTTAAGAGCTGGATATTTTTGGCCCTCTTTGTTTGCATATGTGTATCAGTAGGTAAGAGCCTGTATCATGTGTCAAAATTTTGCTGGCAAACAAAAGTTGATGTCATTTCCTCTGAAACCTATTGCAGTAAGTGCTCCTTTTCAGCAATGTGGTCTATATTTTATTGGAGAAATAAATCCAGCTTCCTCAGGGAAACATCATTGGATTCTAACTGCCACAGACTTCTTTACCAAATGGGTGGAGGCCATCCCTACTAGGAATGCCACAGACAAAGTAATCATGGAGTTCATTGAAGAAAATATCTTGAGTAGGTTTGGCTGTCCTTAGAAATTAGTAACAGATAATGCTAAGGCCTTCAAGTCTAAGGCAATGGAAGCATTTTGTGAAAAGAATGGTATATTGCTGAAGCACTCAACTTCATACTATCTCCAGGGTAATGGTTTGTCTGAATATTCTAATAAAAACATCATTCAGAGTATCAAGAAGTTGCTCAAGCATAATAAGAGGTCATGGGATTCAATGCTGAAATATGCATTGTGGGATGATAGGATAACAGTAAAGCAAGTAATTGGAACTTCTCCTTTCCAGTTAGTTTATGGTACAGATGTTGTTTTTCCTGTTCATTTAGGAATCCCAGTGATGAATTTTCTTCAGAATTCTGAAGAGGAGCCAAATGATATGTAGAGAAGGATTTATGAGATGATAGAGTTACAGCAGAACAGGGAAAAGGTGGAAGAAAGTGCACAGTTGTACAGATTGAAGATCAAAAGTAGATTTGACAAGAAAATTAAAGATAACACTTTCTCAGTTGGTGATATGGTTTTAAGGTGGGATGCAAGGAAAGAGAAGAAAGGGAAACATGGTCAGTTTGATAACCTTTGGTTTGGTCCTTTCCCGGTCTCTAAGGTTTTGGAAAATAACATTTTTGTCCTGCAGTCCCTGGAAGGAGAGGAATTGTCTAGTCCTGTCAATGGACGATTCCTCAAACATTTTTACAGTCTTTGAAGAATGTTTTCACTTTTCATTGTATATACCAGTGTGAGTGAATCAGAATAAAGACTCCATAGCCCAATGGAATTTTTGCAGACAGGTAGGTAGCAGAATAAGAAGGCACTGGTCTACAGGTTCTTGAAGCCTCACAGGGAGGACTTCATCCCGCAGCTGGAGCAAGATGTTTAGTCATGAACTTGTTTCTTCAATTTTATGTTTTGATTGTCATTTTTATATCAAGTTTGTTCATTTGATTAAGTTTGTTTTTCTACCTCCTTTAGGAAATTTTTGGTTTTAATTGGAATTTTTTATTTTTGTTTTTAAGGCTTTTATTATTTTTTGTGTTGCTTTAGGATTTGAAGGGATCCATAGGACTTACATTGATTAAGGATGTCACAAATATATCCTAAGAGCATAGTCTAGCACCTAAACTACATTCAAAGTGGAAAAATAGTTAAAATAGCGCCAAAACTGATTTCAAATTATTCTTGTAGCGCAAGTGCCAAAAATTAACACAGTGGCGCTACAAGAATATCGCGCATGTTAAATTCTCCGATTTTTAAGCCAAATTTTCACATGGGTTTGATTTCTAAGTGACTAATCGCATGATTTAAGGATTTTGTTATGTGTTTTTCCAGTAATCATCATGAAAACAGGTGGGTTCGTGTCGTGGAAGATATCATGGTTATCATCAGCCAGAACGCAGCCCATCATGACAGATAGAGGCATAGATCAAGTTTGATGTGAGGGAAGTTATTCTATGCATGCAATATGAAGATGAAGACTTAAGTGGACCGACGACATCTGCCAAAAAACTGGAGGTTACGGTTACAGAACATAGTCGGGGGTTGCACAGTTACACAGGAAATTAGGGCTTCCTTGTCTCGCCACCTAGAGTCAAATTGGATGCCTGAAGACACTTGTATATCTAAGTTGGAGAGTTAGACAGCTCAGGCATTCAATTTACGCATCTGCAGCAGCGCATAAATAAGGTATTCTACAATATCTGGTTAATGGCTGCTAATTTGGGGCTTTCTCGGTAAAGTCTGTTCTGTTAAAATTGGTTAAGGGAAACGTTAAGTTATGCCTTTAAATGAGATTCCTGCCGAAGAAATAGTTGTTTAAGATACTTTGAGATGTTGTGGCGAGTGGAAGGTTGAAAGGTAGCATTACATTGAACCATTACCTTTTCGAAGCCTGAAAAGGATGACAGGGTGAAGAGTTGTGTATTCTGTGATGTCCAAATTTCACAAATTGATTTGCTGCTTGTAAACAATGCAACAAAGGAGCCGAACATTTGAAATTGCAGAAAGACCTAATTTTATTAGGTGTTAAAGCTTACTGTTTTTTTTTTGGTGCTTAAAGCAAATGGGAGCAGAAAATGAGAAAACAGTAGATTGTTTTTATATCTCCTCATCTATAAGATAAACAATTTGTAGTTGATCTCAGAAATCTTTTCAGTTGATCTTAGAAATCTCAAGTTGATATAAGGAGCTCGCAGCTGAAATCACTTGTGTAAAGCCTTTTCTGCACAGATATTGTCTATAAGTTGCACTAGAAGGAATTCAGGGTTAATTTTGGTACAGAACCTCAATACACAGGTGTTGTTATACATTCTAGAGATAGTCAGCTATCTTAATGAACATACTGAATGATAGCTTAGTTTTATCAGCAGTTTTAGTGAAACGTTTGGAGCACTCTGTGACCTAAATCACCTTGAGCCTATGGTAAATCTTACCCTGCATTAAAAAGAAAAAGAAAGCAGTCAAAGAAGATTGAGGAAAGATGATAATCAAAACCTTGAAGGTTTGAGGAGGAAAAAGCAGCTGTTAAGGTCGTTGACAGAACCCTAGAAGTACACAGAGTTCAGCCTTTGAAGTAGATGGGTAAAAGTGGCAAGATAAATAGGGCTGATCCCACTGAGGTAAGCTGGATTGAGAAATTCCCAGGTTGTGTAGAGCTGTTCCAAAATGCTGGGTGGTTAGATTTCTTCAAAAAGATCGATGGTTACAACTCTGAGGTTTCTTATCAATTTGCTAAAAATTATAAACAGCACATGATAGTTTTTGATATACTGAGTTTCAAGTTGACTGTGGAGCTAATTCCAGAAGCTACAGGAATAAAAAATGAAGGTTAAATGTGGTTTAAAAAGTTGCCTTTCACGTTTGATTCCCAGAGGTACCTGTTACCTAATATTACCCCAGACTGGAGCAAGCGCATACTGATCCAAAATTTCATAAGTGAGTGGGTGGAACCTGTTGTCTCCTTTTCACACACCTGGATCACGTGGCAGAAATATTCAAGCCACTCGGTGTGTCCTTGGGGGTAAGTCTCGAGTCAAGGCTGTCACCTTGTTCTTGACTCCTCCGTTTAGGCTCAACTCCTAACGAAGCCAAGGGGGGTAGACCCTATTAAGTTACTAAGGATGATTTCTTAGTATAATGATGTTGTACTGAATCGGTTATTTAGGAGTTTGAATATTTTAACTATAAGCAATCAAGATGACAAGATACGAAGATACACACGAAAGCACAAAGTTGATACACAATATATATATGAAGCAGAAAAGACCAGTGCCTTAAAAATGGAGTCAAAAGAGATCAATGTGCTTGCATGTGTTTGGAATAAATGTTTTGCGATTGCATCTTGGTATGTTTTAAGTTAAAATTGGAGTGTGAGTTGTTTAAATTAGGCTTAAAGGGGACTCCAGATATACCCGAGAGTACTTGGATTATGTCCAAAACAAAGCATATACGGCTACCCGAAAGGAATATGTGGGCTGAAATGGAGTCTCTGGGGGTGTGTTCGTAACGCACCCATTAGGGTGTGACAGAGATCGGTGCCCCGAGGTCACTTTTCAGTAGGTTCCCACTTCCTTTGGGTATTTTGCCACCGTAAAGGTTTGATCAAGGTGTTGGATTTTCACCTGATGGTTTGTTAATTGGGGAAGGTGAGTCCTAATTATGCTAGTCACCCAAGTGATTTTGATACAGCTTGATTGATCGGATGAACCATAGCCAAGTGCAGAGCATACACACTGGAGTCTTGTAAATTTTAATAAGTTTTAAAAGATGTGTTCTTGCTTAAAAGAAAAGCCTCCAAGAACCTCTTTCGATCCAAGTGGATCTCAATCGGGGAATCAAGGAGGGGTAAATTTTAAAATTTTGATAAACAAAAGATGATAAAATAACACAACTACACAAATGCGGTTTTCTGATTAATCCTACCACGAATCTCTTTCCCCTTGCGGGTCACTCGGGAAATCGTGGGGTAAGTATTATGATTACTTTTGAAAATAAGATATGGAATATGGAACTAACAACAAGATAAAATATACTACCCTACCAATCAGATAAATTCTAGTAAAAGGAAATAAGCAAAAAGAGACGAAAAAGGAACCGACGTGAATCCCCCCAGGGGGGATGGGGAATGGGCTCGAAAGAGCCTATTCAAAGGATGATTTTATTACAGAGGTTACAATATCAAAGCACTGATAAAACAGAGCTTTCTTGGTCCTTATAGAGGCTGAAACCAAGATATTACAGTTTATGCAAAACAATTACAAATTATGTGACAAAAGAGAGCCCCCTGGGGGGATTTGAGCGCTCCAAAAGCCACTTTGGACAGAAGCTTCTTTTCTTCTCTGTCAGACCTGATAAATGACAGGGAGTGAATTAGAATAACAAATTCCCCAAATCACTTTAAGAGTGCCTTTGGGTCAGCCTACTTTATCTCAAAAATTAACGAAATTAAACTAGCTAAACCGACAAAAAGGGAACCAAGGGAAGCAAGCTTTCCTTGGGATCTTGGCTTGCTATTTGTGCAGCCAATTAACAGCACTTATATTTCAGAATATTGAAATTATTGAACAGCAAAAGAAACTACCTTAACAGCAAGCTATGAATTTTTCAATAAACTACTTGCGAAACTAAGGCAATTTTAGCTAGATCTCTTGAATTTGAACTTTATGTGCACAATGAAGATAAGATATAGAAATATGAAGGGATATTGATAATTAGATCTATGTATTCTTTTCTTTATGAGATAGATCAGATTTAAAAAGAGACCTTAAAGTAACCAGTTTGAGGAAAGTTTAATAATTTTAAAGGAGAGAAAGGGGAATAAAGGTGCTTGTTGTTGAAGCAGATCTGCAGAGGGACTTTGGTAGAGAAGCACCGAGGGGCACGATCTTAGCAATCTCTGCTGGAAATCAATGGAATCAAACCTGAACCATAGATCTTCTAGCTACGGCAAACCTGTAAGCTACAACACAATTCCTGCATACAGAACTATCAGATCTGAAGATACATATGAGAAAGGGATGATACAGTATGAAAATAACCTTATTTAACATACAGGTATTAACTCATTCAAACATATGCAGCAAATAGAAAGTAAGTAAACTTACTTACAATGATCTATCCTTATGATTTAAGAAACCATTCAGACAGACAATAATTAAGTGCAAAAATCTGGAAAAATAGCAGTTTCACCTCGATTGCAGCAAGACAATGACAATCCACACATGAAATATACTCCACAATTGAGCCTCCAAAGATTTTTTTTATTCAACAAAATAAGATCAGTACACAATTACAATGGCAAGCCCTTCAGTCCAGCTCTAACTAGCTTGGAAGAGGAGGCTGTGCCTTGATTTATACAATTTGCAGGCCATCTAGCCCAGGGGGGGCACAATTCCTCATGGAATCAAGTGAAATCCTCTGATGGATAGTTCATCCATGCAGAACTGAGGCTGAACTGAGCCTACTTGTCAACCGGGGGCCTAATCTGGCTAACACATCAACCCATACACTGACACATCGGCCCAAACACTGAAGAATCCACCAAAAATCATCCAGTTGAGCCAAAAACGTGTTGAGGAGAGAGGGAGGGTGAAATTCTCCATAAAAAACACTGTAGATCAACTCTGGATCTGATTTGATCCCCTCCTTCAGTCAAGGATTTGTCAGATCCAGTCAATCTGCTCCAGATTTGACTGATTTCAGTCAAATCGGTTGAGAATCCATTCATTTATTTGATTTTGGATTTGCTCCATTATTCATCAATTTATTAATTAAAATAATCAATAATTGATTTTTGGGGCTTTCTGACCTGAGTGATGGAAGATCACTCAAAACTTAGGAAATAGTGGGTCCATGGGTTTACATGGTGCTCTTAGCTTTAAAATGAGCACCTACATGACTGAAACTGATTATTTGGCCCACTTTTATTACAAACTCAATTTTTCCAATTAAACTATTAAAAAATAGCCTAAGTTTTGGAAAAATTAAAATTTTAATAAAAAATACTGAAAAAACTAAAAAAATGAAAAATTGAAAAACACCTAGGGGGACTTAGACATGTTCATATCACTCAAAAATTATGTCTAGAATGCTTACACATTGACACATAGACTCTAATAACCTCAATAGGCCCAAATGCCAAGCCGACCACCCCAACTTTGGAGGTATGGAGTGAAAAACTCAGAAATTATCAGTCGTTTATTCAACAACCAATAATAACCAAGGGAAAAAACACCCTGGGCTGATCGGATTGACAAATGAAGTCTAAGAGACGGAGTCTTTTACAGACACTATCATGCTAGAACATTTAGTACAACTCCCCCATGGGGTATGAACATGTGATATGATACAAGAAGCACTTCCAGAGGTCTCTTGAAGTCCGAACAAGTTATCCTTGTCCAGTTCACCAGGCTCACTTGATAAAAACCACTAAGTACAACTTAGGTAGTAACATTCTGGCTCCGACTGTGGGACGTGTGCTTGATCTGGTCTTTAAGGCAAGGAGAGGATACGAGAATATCAGAATCTATTGTTTATATACCCTGTAAAAACATCTCAACCTGACAAGAAAAACCTTAGTAGCACAAGTTTTATAAAAAACCAAATGAACCATTAAGTTGATTTATTTAAAAAACATAAATGTAACTAACTGAAATAAGCAAAGTTTTATTATAGCTAAGTATAAAAAAAAGAAATGCAAAAAGTAAATGCTCTCTTTCAAGGAGTTTATTTTCCTACTCTAAGCATGCCATAAAAAGGGTTAAGTGTAATCAGAAATCCAATGTAACCACCTAAGCATTTTATTGACATAAAAAAAAATTCCCTTGTCTTTGGTTACCAGCCAAAGTAAGGATACCTTATTCAGAAAATGGAAACCTGCGTGATGATTTAGGATGGGCAGGATGGATGGGAGATCATAGGCATGAATAATGTCATAAAAATTCTTCCCCAACTTGTATGTGCTCATGCAGGCTGCTTCTATCCATGACTGGATAGGACTGATATACCAATCAGAATGATGAGGTAGATTGACTACATCATCATACTGATCATTGGGGCTTATCAAATGATAACTTGTTGCACAAGCCCCAAGTATCTCCAAATCATAAGGAACCTCTATATGTGAAAAAGATGGATGAGACTGATATTCCACTGACTGCATTACATCTGACTTTTCACAATACTGTTTCTCAATGTCTTCATTTCTGATACCCTTGTGCGGCTCTACATGGTATGATTTTGAATGATCACATGAAAATTATGAATGCTTCTCTTCCATACTAAGGTTTTCCCAGGCATCCAGATCTGTTCTTTCCTCTATGGATGTATCGTAGATTGGACTTCCACAAAATTTTGAATAAACACTCCCATTGTTGGACATATCATGGATGGGATTCTCCATAAAATTTTCACAAGTTGGATTATCTATGAAATTCCAATAGTCATCACTCCCAACCATGTCATATGTGGTGGACTCTTCATCCATGGCATCATGCTCTTGCCTATCCATGTCCTCCTTGTATTCATAACACTCTTCTTTAGATAAAATGTTACAAGGAAATAAACTTTCCAAACCTTCATCAATATGAGGAGAACAAGCTCTAGTATCACCACACACTGTATTGTCATTATCATAGGTTTCTTTATAGGCTTTTGTCATGATATCATGAAGAGGATCTTCAATATTATCTTCCATCAAGGAAACCTTTTGGACATAGTCAATGGGATCACTTGGTATGTGTTGCTCAGTGGATTTCTCTAGAGGGATTTCTGTAAAGGTATCAGCATTGCAACACACTTGAGAATACACCAAATCTTCAATGTCTTCAGCTATGGTGACATGAGGAGAGTCTTCAACAATGTGTTCCATCATGGGCTCCTCCTGGAGCTCTTCAATATGATCATCTCGGATTTTCCCTTCCTTAGAATCTTGCTGTGTATTGGGAGATACCTCATTTTCTTTAAGAAGAAGCTTGATTGCTTCATTTATTAAATAACCTCTAGGATGATTTTTTATGGGAGTATCATGGACCTCCTCTTTACTTAAATGTTCAAGAAGTGATTCCAAGTCCTCAATACTTTGTATCATGGAAAAAGGTCCATCATATGTTTCTGTGTGATACTCTGCCCCAGATAGGTAGAAGGTACAGATCTTTTCAAGGAACTTTTTTAAACCATTCATACTACCCCTACCATCATGCCACTGCTCTAAAAAAATCCAAAGGAAGCTTGGAAAAGAAGTTATACATTTATCAGGAAGGCATTCATAAAACCAACAACCGGCCTCACCCCAAAAAGTACGAGCAAATATTTCCATCATATTGTCTTCATGAAGAATATTGAAGTCAGCAATCAACTGAAGGAAAGATTTGACATGCCAGATTGCTGAATCACCATAATTTCCATGAAATGTCGGAAGCCATTTACATGCATCCTCACAATCATAACAAAAGTTAGGAAAACCCAGGATGTTTGAGAAATCGATAGGCTGAAAATTTCTGGTTAACCGGGCACCACATTTCTCCTTTAATTCATCCATAACAAAAATTAATAGTGTGCATTTGATATAACGATTAATCCTTGTAGTAATAAGGTGGAGCTGTCAGATGAGCTTTAAACGTTTTAACATGTTGCATGGGCTCATCTACACACAACAAAACTTCACAAGTTTATGAGAAAATAGGGTTTTATCCCTTCAATGGAGTCGCCATGTGAAAAAGAAAAATAAGCATTTATAAATCTTTTCACAAAAATTATTTTTTGCTTTTCTTTGTAAAAATAAAATTGGAAAAAAGTCAGTGGAGTTGCCAGATGAAAATTAAAGATCTACTCTAGGCATTCATCAAACAAAGCAAAACAAAAAGGAAGAAAACAAAAATCGTACTCGGGAATAAAAAGATTTGTCCCCGGCAACGGCGCCAAAAAGTGTTTCCGCCTTTTCACACACCTGGATTACGTGGTAGAAATCTTCAAGCCACTCGGTGTGTCCTTGGGGGCAAGTCTCGAGTCAAGGCTGTCACCTTGTTCTTGACTCCTCCGTTTAGGCTCAACTCCTAACGAAGCCAAGGGGGGTGGACCCTATTAAGTTACTAAGGATGATTTCTTAGTGTAATGATGTTGTACTGAATCAGTTATTTAGGAGTTTGAATATTTTAACTATAAGCAATCAAGATGACAAGATACGAAGATACACACGAAAGCACAAAGTTGATACACAATATATATATGAAGCAGAAAAGACCAGTGCCTTAAAAATGGAGTCAAAAGAGATCAGTGTGCTTGCATGTGTTTGGAATAAATGTTTTGCGATTGCATCTTCGTATGTTTTAAGTTAAAATTGGAGTGTGAGTTGTTTAAATTAGGATTAAAGGGGACTCCAGATATACCCGAGAGTACTTGGAGTATGTCCAAAACAAATCCTATACAGCTACCCGCAACGAATATGTGGGCTGAAATGGAGTCTCTGGGGGTGTGTTCGTAACGCACCCGTTAGGGTGTGACAGATATCGGCGCCCCGAGGTCACTTTTCAGTAGGTTCCCGCTTCCTTTGGGTATTTTGCCACCGTAAAGGTTTGATCGAGGTGTTGGATTTTCACCTGATGGTTTGTTAATTGGGGAAGGTGAGTCCTAATTATGCTAGTCACCCAAGTGCTTTTGATACAGCTTGACTGATCGGATGAACCACAGCCAAGTGCAGAGCATACACACTGGAGTCTTGTAAATTTTAATAAGTTTTAAAAGATGTGTTCTTGCTTAAAAGAAAAGCCTCCAAGAACCTCTTTCGATCCAAGTGGATCTCAATCGGGGAATCAAGGAGGGGTAAATTTTAAAATGCTGATAAACAAAAGATGAGAAAATAACACAACTACACAAATGCGGTTTTTTTATTAATCCTACCATGAATCTCTTTCCCCTTGCGGATCACTCGGGAAATCGTGGGGTAAGTATTATGATTACTTTTGAAAATAATATATGGAATATGGAATTAACAACAAGATCAAATATACTACCCTACCAATCAGATAAATTCTAGTAAAAGGAAATAAGCAAAAAGAGACGAAAAAGGAACCGACGCGAATCCTCCCAGGGGGGATGGGGAATGGGCTCGAAAGAGCCTATTCAAAGGATGATTTTATTACAGAGGTTACAATATCAAAGCACTGATAAAAAAGAGATTTCTTGGTCCTTATACAGGCTGAAACCAAGATATTACAGTTTATGCAAAACAATTACAAATTATGTTACAAAAGAGAGCCCCCTAGGGGGATTTGAGCGCTCCAAAAGCCACTTTGGACAGAAGCTTATTTTCTTCTCTGTCAGACCTGCTAAATGACAGCGAGTGAATTAGAATAACAAATTCCCCAAATCCCTTTAAGAGTGCCTTTGGGTCAGCCTACTTTATCTCAAAAATTAACGAAATTAAACTAGCTAAACCGACGAAAAGGGAACCAAGGGAAGCAAGCTTTCCTTGGGATCTTGGCTTGTTGTTTGTGCAGCCAATTAACAGCACTTATATTGCAGAATATTGAAATTATTGAACAGCAAAAGAAACTACCTTAACAGCAAGCTATGAATTTTTCAATAAACTACTTGCGAAACTAAGGCAATTTTAGCTAGATCTCTTGAATTTGAACTTTATGTGCACAATGAAGCTAAGATATAGAAAATTGAAGGGATCTTGATAATTAGATATATGTATGCTTTTATTTATGAGATAGATCAGATTTAAAAAGAGACCTTAAAGTAACCAGTTTGAGGAAAGTTTAGTAATTTTAAAGGAGAGAAAGGGGAAGAAAGGTGCTTGTTGTTGAAGCAGATCTGCAGAGGGACTTTGGTAGAGAAGCACCAAGGGGCACGATCTTAGCAATATCTGCTGGAAATAAATGGAATCAAACCTGAACCATAGATCTTCTAGCTACGGAAAACCTGTAAGCTACAACACAATTCCCGCATATAGAACTATCAGATCTGAAGATACATATGAGAAAGGGATGATACAGTATGCAAATAACCTTATTTAACATACAGGTATTAACTCATTCAAACATATGCAGCAAATAGAAAGTAAGTAAACTTACTTACAATGATCTATCCTTATGATTTAGGAAACCATTCAGGCAGACAATAATTAAGTGCAAAAATATGGGAAAATAGCAGTTTCACCTCGATTGCAGCAAGACAATGACAATCCACACATGAAAGATACTCCAAAATTGAGCCTCCAAAGATTTTATTTATTCAACAAAATAAGATCAATACACAGTTACAATGGCAAGCCATTCAGTCCAGCTCTAACTAGCTTGGAAGAGGAGGCTGTGCCTTGATTTATACAATTTGCAGGCCATCTAGCCCAGGGGGGGCGCAATTCCTCATGAAATCAAGTGAAATCCTCTGATGGATAGTTCATCCATGCAGAACTGAGGCTGAACTGAGCCTACTTGTCAATCGGGGGCCTAATATGGCTGACACATCAACCCATACACTGACACATCGGCCCAAACACTGAAGAATCCACCAAAAATCATCCAGTTGAGCCAAAAACGTGTTGAGGAGAGAGGGAGTGTGAAATTCCCCATAAAAACCACTGTAGATCAACTCTGGATCTGATTTGATCCCCGCCTTCAGTCAAGGATTTGTCAGATCCAGTCAATCTGCTCCAGATCTGACTGATTTCAGTCAAATCGGTTGAGAATCCATTCATTTATTTGATTTTGGATTTGCTCCATTATTCATCAATTTATTAATTAAAATAATCAATAATTGATTTTTGGGGCTTTCTGACCTGAGTGATGGAAGATCACTCAAAACTTAGGAAATAGTGGTCCATGGGTTTACATGGTGCTCTTAGCTTTAAAATGAGCACCTACATGACTGAAACTGATTATTTGGCCCACTTTTATTACAGACTCAATTTTTCCAATTAAACTATTAAAAAATAGCCTAAGTTTTGGAAAAATTAAAATTTTAATAAAAAACACTGAAAAAACTAAAAAAATGAAAACTTGAAAAACACCTAGGGGGACTTAGACATGGTCATATGACTCAAAAATTATGTCTAGCATGCTTACACATTAACACATAGACTCTAATAACCTCAATAGGCCCAAATGCCAAGCCGACCACCCCAACTTTGGAGGTATGGAGTGAAAAACTCAGAAATTATCAGTCATTTATTCAACAACCAATAATAACCAAGGGAAAAAACACCCTGGGCTGATCGAATTGACAAATGAAGTCTAAGAGACCGAGTCTTTTACAGACACTATCATGCTAGAACATTTATTACAACTCCCCCATGGGGTATGAACATGTGATATGATACAAGAAGCACTTCCAGAGGTCTCTTGAAGTCCGAACAAGTTATCCTTATCCAGTTCACCAGGCTCACTTGATAAAAACCACTAAGTAAAACTTAGGTGGTAACATAACCCATTAGAATCTTGCAAACTTATATCACCTGTGAAGGCAGATATGCCTATGTCTTCAAATACCATTTTAGATTTTTACAGCATATGCTTGGTGTATCCAAAATGAGCCTTCCTTTCTTCCTGCTCAAAATTCTTTAGAAGATGTCTAGTAGAGTAAAGGACCATCAAGATCATACTTCACAATCTATTTTCCACCATGGTCTGATCAAACTCATCATTAGTACTGCTCTACAAAAGGAAGGAAAAACATGGGAATATTTCCTTTTCTGGACTGGTTTTCAAATCAAGCAAGAGGACCAGCAAATCAAAAAATAGGTTGATAAGGGGAAAATCCTTGTTAGAAAACTAGGTCAGAAGAGCAAGACTGAAGACAAGAAAGAGGTTAAGCTTGAAGAAGCATTAGAGCCCTTGAAGGATGATAAACCTCAAAGATTTTCAACAGATAGCAAAGGTAAATATTCACTATTTACACAAAAGGAGGATCAGTCTGTGAAGGATAGGGCAACAACAGAAGCTGTCATGAAAGAGGAGACTGTTATCAGAGAGCAGCTGGTTGAAAAAGAAGAAAGCATTCAAGTTAGGCAAAGAAGCCCAATCACCATTCTATCAGAGGATGAAGGTTATTTGTTAGAGGAAGATGAATCTATTGTTAAAACTGAAGCTAGGGTTGATACATGCAAGGAATTTCCCACTTTGGAAAACAAGACAGTCAGACCTAGGAGAAAGAAGAACAGGGTTGAAGTGATGGAGTTTACTACAGTCAAGCATCAAGGAAGAAATCTGAAGATGATGGGAGAATTATCCCCAGCTTGGAGGCCTAAAACCGGGCCAACAAATAAGTTAAGGTTGAATATGAAGAAGCTGCTTAACCCCAGATTGAATACCAAAGAGGTGACTGTCCTGGATGATGTTTCCTCAGATGAAAAACCAGAAATTGACAAAGTGAGCAGTAAAAGGAAGAAAAGAGCAGTAGTAAGTAGTTCAGCTCTTCATCCTGCAAAAGAAAAAAGGTCATTACAGTCAGTAGAAGATTCAAGTGACACAGAGACAAAGTTATATGCAGTATTCCTTGAATTAAGAAATGAGCTGTTGAAACAAGAGCAAGAAAAATAAACTGAAATTTCTCATGATGAAGATTAGCAATTGCTAGCTGAAGCTGCAAAGGATCTTTGAGTTTGTCAGTTAGTCAGTTATGTCTTTTTGATAAACACTTTAGTTAGTCAGTTGTTTATTTTGTTTTGAAAAATATCATATTTTGTAAATTGTAATTGAACTTTATCCTATCGAGTAGTTAACTGAAGGTAGTTAGGGTTTTAACGCTAATTGATTTTTGATTGAGGAATAGTATTTAGATAGATGAGAAAGACAGATTGAGGGTTGGATTTTTTGGAGGACTACAGGAGGTCTGCTAGACTTATTGATGACCTAAGTACATAACTCGTATATGTATTTGAGGACAAAATTATGAGATATATGATCCTTTCATCCTTCAGATTGTGTGTTGACTTCATTGTTGAACTTGTTTAGTTTCTTAACTGATAAATTCATTTTCTGGTTTATGTCTATATGCTGGTAATGCTTATCTTTTATGAATGAACTTCAATAGCATGTCTTGTTGGATTCTGGTGAATATGTTATCCATATTTGTCTTTCTTTACTTATGATTCAGTCTCTATTTTGCTCATGAGTGTATTCCCTGTTTGTCCCCAAACTTTATAACCCGAAAACCTATAAAAAACCCTAAAACCTACCTTTACTTGATTATATTTTTGAGATTGTGTTGGCTTGTTTCTTTTAGCCTTAGAAACAATTTCTGGCACAAACAGGGACCAACGGGGGTTTTAAATAGCCAAGCTCCCATCAATCTTCTGTTGGCTATGTGTCAAATGTTCCACAAATCTAGGTGATGGATCACTCCAAAAGCTCCCAACAAGAAAACGGTTGCCAAGATAAATGAATCATCAACAGTTTTGCAGTTGAAGCGACAGTAGTGTGAGGAGCCGCTAAATGTGGGAGCTTACACATAACCCATCCATGTGAATGATTGCATACTTATGGATCATGCTCAGATCTATGTCCAAAATACAAGACATACATAAGAACTGCAATGATGTATTACACACCGTTTACTAAATGTACAGAGCTGAGAGGTCGAAGAGACAACCGACTTGAGAGATCGAAAAAGTAAGCCGACTTAAGAGGTAAAATAGGTCATCCAACTTGATAGGTTAAGAAGGTAATACAATTTAAGAGGTCGAAGAGGTCTGCAGACTTAGAGGTCGAAGAGGTCAGACGACTTGAGAAGACGAAGAGATCAGCCGACTTAGAGGTGACAAGTGGTAGAGGTAAAATGAGTCGGTAGAACCTACAAGTAAGTTTAAGTATATTAAAAGACCGACCAAAGTTTATAAACTTGTCTAGTCGAGAGTTAGACAAGTTTCACTCGACAAGTAAAAAAAAAAGAAGAGGTCGGCGTGAAAACATTTAATTTTTAATATTAACTCAGCGGTAAACTCCAGTTTAGTCGGCTTGGTTTAGGCTAACTGGTATCAAAGCAAGGTTTATGAAAGAAATCTTGTCTTTAAAGGTGGAGAATTAATTTTCTAAGGAAAGTTAATTAAAAAAATTAAAAAAATGGCTTCCACTTCTGGATCATTGCAAACTGCAATTTTTACAGGAAAGAATTATGAATATTGGTCACTAACTATGAAGCCTTTGTTCACAGGTCAAGATGTTTGGGAGATAGTCCAACATGGATATGCATAACCAACAAACATGACAGCATATAACAATCTCACATAACCTAAGAAAGATGTTTTGAGGGTATAGAGGAAGAAAAATGGAAAAGCTCTATTTTACATACATCAAGCTATGCATGAAAGCATACTCCCAAGAGTAGCAACAAAAACTAATGCTAAGCATGCATGGGATACAGTGGAGAATACCTATCAAGGTTTGGATAAGGTAAGGACATCCAAGCTGCAGATTCTGAGAAGAGATTTTGAATTTCTGTCCATGAAAGATTCAGAAACTGTAGACACATTCTACATTAGAGTTGTTGGTTTGATAAACCAACTAAAATATCATGGAGAAGCCATAGAAGACCAAACGGTGGTTGAAAAAATTCTCAGAAGTATTCCCCCAAGATTTGAAAACTTGGTTGTGATCTTGGAAGGACACACTAACACGTCGACATTTACTATTGATGAGTTGGAAGGTTCACTCATCAATCATGAACACGGACTCAACAGAACACATACATTATTGGAAGGTGCATTCGCAGCACAGTCATCCATAAGTCATGGTAGAGGCATGGGGAGAAACAACTTTAGAGGAAGAGGAAGAAGTTCTTCAAGAGGAGGGTGAGGCAGAAGTCATGCAAATGTCAGTGGTAGAGAAGATAATCATAACCCAAGTTAGCCAAGTGGCCATAGGTTTGATAAATAAAAAATCCAATGTCATTATCGTAAGAAATTTGGTCATTATGCATATGAATGCAGGAAGAAACAATATGACCAAGGAAGGAAAAGCCCAAATCAGTCGACCAACACCAACACTTCGACAAGTACAATGTTAATGGCATCAACATCTCCATTTGAATGCAATGTTGTTCAATAAATTCCACATGACATATGGTACTTATATTCAGGATGCAGCAACCACATAACTGGTAATTTAAACTTGTTTTTCGGTCTAGACAATTTAGGTCAAACTGATGTTACACTTGGAAACAATGTCCAAGTTACTATCTTAGGAAAAGGCACTATTGATATTCTAACCAAATAGAGGGAGAGTAGGTATATACCTGATGTCTATCATGTCGAAGTTCTGAAACATAATTTACTAAGCATTGGACAATTGATACAAAAAGGGTACAGAGTCTATATGGAAGATGATCACTGTGTGATCAAAGACAAATGTCCAAGCGACTAGATGATAGCAAAAGTGCCAATGAAAATCAATCGCTTGTGTCTATTGAGGATAGTTCCCAACATGAAATGGAAGAAAAATATAGGAGCTGCATTCAAGGCAGAAAGTAAAGAAACAGTTGAGCATTAGAAGAAATTTTAACTCAAAATGGGCCTCCTAAGGAAAATTAATAAAATAATATTTATTAATTTTAGAGGAAGAAAAGAAAAAAATACTTTTTTATTCATGTTTTTGACATATCTCCCTATTTTTTTCCTCAAATTTCGTTCGAGGGAGCTCATTGGATGCATAATTAAATTCTAAAATGTGATAATGATGTCATCATCACATTTTTTCAGGTATTTCTTATTTTTGGAGTAGTGGTGCCCGTTAAAAGTATTCCAAGTGGGTATTCATTGGATGAGGAATTTAATTCTGCATCCAATGAGATCCCCCAATCGAAATTTGAGTAAAAACACAGGGACATATGTCGAAAATACGAACAAAAAAAGTAGTTTTTTTTTATGATACACATCCCCAATTTTATATTAAAAAATTGTTAAAGAGGTGCTCTCTTTTTTAATTTTAAAGCATTTTGATTGGCTAATACATGATGACATGGAATTTGTATTATTCTCCTCAACAAGAAAAAAAATGGCAGCACTAATTTCCAAGGTGCATTTCAGACTGAAGTTCAGGACGAATCCTGGCTATGGCATTTCAGATTTGGAAATCTAAATTTTGGTGGGCTGAAACTACTGCACACAAAGAATATGGTGAAAGGATTATCATTGATCAACAAACCTTAGAGGGTTTTTGAAGGCTACATTTTTGGAAAGCAGCACAGAGAGACTTTTCCAGTCAGAAAATCTTATAGAGCACACACACCACTTGAAATTGTGCACTCTGATATTTGTGGTCCAATGCAGACATCATCCATTGGTGGCTGCAAGTATTTTTTAAGTTTTATTGATGACTACTCAAGAAAAACATGGGTATATTTCCTGAAACATAAATCTGATGCATTTAGTTATTTTCAACATTTGAAGGCACTCATGGAGAACCAGAGTGGACATCGCATCAACATATTAAGGACCAACAAAGGAGGTGAATATGTTTCAAATGAATTTCTAAATTTTTGCAAGACCCATGGCCTACAAAACAATTCACTGCATGGTATACACCTCAGCAAAATGGTATTGCTGAAAGAAAGAATTGAACCATCATGGAGATGGCATGCAACATGTTGGAAGCCAAGCATTTGACAAACGAATATTGGGGTGAAGCAGTCGCAATTGTTGTTTACATTATGAACCGGTGTGCAACAAAGAGTGTGAAGAAAAAAGTTCCCCAAGAAGCATGGACAAGTATGAATCAAAGTGTTTCTCATTTAAATTGTTTTGGTTGTGTTTCATATGCTCATGTTCCAGATGAGTTGAGAAAGAAGCTAGACAAGAAGGGACAAAAATGTATTTTTGTCGGCTGTTCTAAAGACACAAAAAAATACAAGTTGTATGATCCTGTCACAAGGAAATTGATAATCAGTCGAGATGTTCAATTTGTCGAGAATGAATCATGGGATGGATCTGTCAACATAAATGTAAAGATTGTGTCGAACGTCAACAATGATGATATGGAAGAGGAAGTGGTTCAAACACCACATGTAAGTCAACCGGTCATAGCATCGTCAACTACCATGAAACAATGACATGGTTCAGCACAAGGACCATTGACACAAGTAGCAGCTCAAGCTACACTGACAAGCACACCAAGAGGACAACAGACTCCATCAACCATTTTGTCAAGATTGACATCGACAGAACTAGTGAAGACAAGAAGTTTGCATGAGATATATGAATCTAGTACACCAAATTCATTCTCTCTTTTTGCATTATTTTCTCCCATATATGATCCACTAGCATTTGAAGAAGCTGTTGAAGAAGAAGTATGAGCACAAGCCATGGATGAAGAAATAGAATGCATTGAGAAGAACCAGACATGGGAACTGGTTGATGTACCAAAATACAAAGATGTAATCAGTGTCAAATGGATTTATAAGACAAAGCAAGATGCTGATGGGAATGTGCAAAAGAAAAAATCAAGAATGGAAGCAAGAAGGTTTACAGGGCAACCTAGCATAGACTTCAATGAAACATTTGCACCTGTTGCACCCATGGACACAGTCAGAGCAGTCTTGACCATAGCTGTACAAAACAAATGGCATGTTCATCAAATGGATGTCAAGTCGAAATTCTTAAATGGCTATCTAGATGAGGAAGTATATGTGGAACAGACATAAGGGTACAAAGTTCCAGGTCAAGAACATAAAGTGTATAGGATAGAATGCTAGTTTTTTATCATTCAAGATAGTATTATGATCTTCGGATCTTATCTGAGAGAATAACATGCACAACAATAAAACAGAAGAGAAAAGAGACACAAAGAATTTTCCTCGGGGAAACCATAAAGGAGAAAACCTCACAACTTCCTCAGAGATAGAATGAGCAGCAATGGCAGCAGTAAAACCCAAAAATAGAAAAGATGATCTCCACAGCTTGTTCTCTCTCTAACACTTGAGAGAGCTTCTCCTCTCTCACTCATGCGCCCCAATGACTGAGTTTGTGTGTTGATAAATAGAGAGGCTCACTCTCTATTTATATTCTTCCGTTCACTTGATGTCCACTTTGACATGTCGGCCCCACTTAACAATTACTTCCTAGAGCCGGCATCTCTAGGAGAGTCTAATAACCCTAGTGCCCCACAACTGTGGGTACTTTTCTCTCCGATCAACAAGGAGGGTTAACCTTGACACAACTGTGGGGACTATTGCCCCCACTTATAATGGAGGGTTAACCTCAATGACTTTACATGACTTGTTACATTATTGAATCTCCTGATCGGAACATCGAGGGATGACATGACTCAATTACATTATAGATACTTCCTGGAATAAACATCAAGGTAAAATACATAATATATACAAGTGAATACATTTCAAAGTTACAAATACATCAACAATCCTTCTTAACTAGGAAGGTATTCTCTCGACACAATTTATCAGCATAAGTCTTCTTCTCTGTATCATCTAGATCATCATCAAGTTATCTTTGTCTTCAAGTCATATTCATCTTCAACTCATCTTCATTGTCAATTCATCTTCATCGTCAATTCATCTTCATGGTCAAGTCATCTTCATCAAGTCCGGATCATTACTGGATCATCATCGAGTCTGAATCATCACTTGATCTAGATCATCACTGCTGGATCATCACCAAGTATGGATCATCACTGCTGGATCATCATCAAGTCTGGATCATCACTTAATCTGGATCGTCACTGCTGGATCGTCACTACTAGATCATCACTTGGTCTAGACCATCATCAAAGTTGGATCATCACTGAATCATCATCATCATTACTGCATCTGCTATCTCAATCAAATGGTGCTATATCTTCATTCTTCTCATCATAGGAATTTCTATAGAGCCAGCCATTTTTCATGCTAGTAGTAGGCCTACCCTTCATGTAGGTTTTCAGCACTTATATCTGACCCTAAGTAAGAATGGCCTGCCCAACTCTTACATCTGACCTCATCTTGTGAGAAAGGCATGCCAAGCACTCACATCTAATCTGAGCTTGTCAAAAAGGCTCAGCACTCACATCTGACCATGTCTAAACACATCATGCCAGAATGGCTCAGCACTTAGATCTGACCCCATCTTGTCAGAAAGGATCTACACTTACATTCGACCTCATCTTGTCAAAAAGGCTCTGTACTTACATCTGACCTCATCTTGTCATAAAGGCTTTGCACTTACATTCGACCATGTTCAAAAACATCGAATTGAAAGGGCTCTCAGTCCTAGAATGAGGATTCCTGGTAACTAACCAGGTGCCTACATTCTCCTAGAGAATGGCATCAAACCTTATATCTGATCAAGTGGAAACACATCCCTCAAACACATCAAAACATCCATGCACTCACATATGATCATGTAATACTACATCCCACAATCATATTAGAATTTCCCTCAGTCCTAGACTGAGTATTCACGGTAACTGACAAGGTGCCTCCATTCCAAGAATGGCATTCAACACTTATATCTGATCATGTAGGAACCAATCCTACAGTCACATCAGAATGGCTCAGCACTCACATCTGACATGGAAGGAACCAAATCCTGTCACCATGACATAATGGCTTGGCCCTTACATCTGACCATGGAAGGAACATAATCCTCTCACCATGTCAGAATGGTTCTAGGTCTCATCATTTCCCATTGGAGGGAACCCTGATCTAGAGAACACCAATCTTCTCCCTGAAGTACTCAAACTTCACTTTGGCCATTTCTAGCATAGAATCACATCAGGGTTGATTATGTCCAAGGATGACCTATGAGCTTTTCTAGGACCGATTACATCCGAGGACAACCTACAGGTCTGTTTCTATCTGAGCAACCTACGATCTTCACCAAGATTTATGCTCAAACAACCTATCTCAGCGACTATGCTAGAACTCCCTCTTTTAAGAGATCTCAATCTGGATCACTTCTCCGCTCTGCATCATAAAAAAACGCAAGCCATATCAACCAAATCAAATAGTAGTTTTCAAAAGAAACATACTACCTCTGAAATAGAAAGTGGCAACATCTTTTTCCTTAGCTGTACTCAGTTCCATGTAGGACTCCATCCTCCCAAACCAAGAGATCACATTTGATCCCATACTAAAGTAGCACCTCGAAGTTCTCTTCCCATCAATGGCATTGCCTGCCCAATACGAATCCACATAACCCTCCAGGTTAATCTTATGATTTGACTCATAGTTGAGACCATAATCAACTATACTCTTCAGGTACCTCACTGCATGCTTTGCAACCATCAGGTGAACATGTCTCAATGTTTTCACAACAAAGCAAATATCTAGTCTCGTATTTTTCAAGTAAATCATTTGACAATACATCGTGGCATCAACTGACTCTGATGAAGAAACACTCAATATCTTCAGGTTTGATTCCATAGGTGTGGTCATGCAGTCCATCATCCTGAACCTCTTCAGGATCTCTACTACATACTTCCCTTGTCCACCACCATGCCTAGAATGTAGTGCATCATTCCCAAGTCCTTTATCTCAAACTCAACATCAAGTCTCATTCTTGCAACTTTAACAAGTTCCTCTTTTCTGTCAAGAACAAGTCATTGAGATATAACAGGAGCATCACTGCTCTTTCGCCTTCAACCTTGAAGCAAATGTTGGAATCCTCTTTACTCTCAATAAAGCCTAGATTCATCAGTAATCTGTCCATCTTTTTGTACCATGTCGAACCTTAGGATCTTCTGCAATCACTCCCTCTAAAGCAGAGCATCATTCTCCCTCTGTCTTTCATACTCTATGCACTGAAACATTATGTACCAGAGTGACAAGTAGCTTCCTTTGCTACTAATATTCTATATATCGATCTAGGATCATTAGATACCAAGATCATCTATCTTAAACTTTTTCAAAATTTATTCTCGCACCCATCTATGAGCTTGTCATCCTCTATAGACTTTCATCTTCAACCTTGTAGCAAAGGTTCAGGTCTTCATTAACCTCCTTATGTGTGTGTTATCCCATGGGTGTCTTCTGAGCTTGTACAAGGCCTTCTTTCATTTCCACACATGATTCTTCCTGTCATGTGTATTTCTAGTGGCTGCAAATGTCTATTCATAGTCTATGCCTCATGCTACGAATCTTGCCTTGTATCCCACGATGTTTTTGTCTACTGCGTTATGGAACTACAAACTTCCCTTCACGTATCAATACTGTATCCTAGACATCATTCTTCGTGAACTGGTCTTCCCTTTCTTCTTGGTTACTTCTTCATGGGTGGAAGGTTCTACATCAATGATGTCGCTACATTCGTCATATTATTCTTCATCTTGTCATCACTTGTTCTTTGGAACAAGTCTCATCCTTATTTTCTTGTAGGTGATTGTACACGATCTTTCCTACAAGTCAAATGCATTTGTATGGTTAGAAACATTTCATAAGGAATATTCATAATGGAAAATTATTATGCATAATTATATGATCATGCAAGTATTTTAGCCAATACAACATTCATCCATATCTCACGAAAACTTTCTAGATTCCTTCCATCTCCACCAGGACAACATTGATATTGTGCACTAATCCAATATGTCAGCAAAGAGGTTTCATTCTAGATAAGTAGCAATGGATAGTTGTATAGCACCATGAGATACTTACCCATCACATGCATATTAGTAGTATACTGCCAGTAATGCAAACATTCTATCATGCATAATGCATCAACTAAAATTAAACAATTTGCATAAAAACATGAAATGACAATTGAATACTTATCTTTATTTGTTTCGTGGGTAGAATCCTTCCTGAGCCTTCAGCTTCATCATTTCTTATCCAAATGCTAAGATGGATGAGTTTCTTCAAGAGTTGAGTCCTTCATATTCCTCATCTCTTGAGGGATCTTCTTTCGATGGTGAGAGCTTGATCTTCAATTGCTCCCATCTCTTCTCTTATTATGAGTCAAGCTTCTTCTTCTTGTGTGTGCTCTTCCCATAGTCTGCTCAAAGTAATCACTTCCTTTTGGCACACATTCCTTGCATGAATGAATCCCATGATCATGGGAGGCCATTCAAGGTGGCTATCACCACTTTTGCATTCTCCACTTCTTCTTCTACTACTACAAGTTGTTCTTTGATTTGAGAGACCCTTGTAAAGTATGACTGTACGGTCTTTGCATTCTAGATCTTCACATTCTTCAACTATTTTCTTAAAGTCATATTATGATTTATGTTCTTCCCTTCAAATAGCTTGGTCAAGGAATCAAACATCTTCGGTGTCTTTAGGGAAGATACTTGTGGTACAAGGTGATCCATGATTGAATCAGCAATGATCTTCTTGGCCTTGACCAAGTTCTTCTTGTGTAAGACTTTGAGCCTCATCTCCCTCTGGAATTGGAACCTCTCTTCTTATGTAGGTGTCCAATTTATTTTCTTTAGAGAGATCATATAATTCCATTCTTGGAAGTTGTCAACTTCAATAATCTTATCATCAAGCTGATGGGATAGATTACTTTGAAATGAGAACCTCAAATGAAAATAGCAAAAGATTAGATCTTACCGATTTGAGGTGTCCGTCCGGGTTCTGGAGCTGGCTAATCTAGCGTTTGTCAGAGAAAACCTAATTTTCAAAACTTGGAATCTTTTATATCTAATTGGGGTTAGAATAATCAACCCATAGTTAGCTACCTTAGACATTAATTAATATATTTTTGTCTTATTTGCCTAGTTTCCTATATTCCACTCTATGCAAGTTGTCTTCCACATGTCCTAGAATTAAAACTTGCTAAACTAAGTCATGGAGCACTTTGGAATCCTCCTAGAAACCATATTTAACATGTCCTCTTTATTTCATATCCTCTCTAGCGCATATCTACTTTTTCTGCTAAGTTGCCTACTTTATTGAGATTTATGGCAAAAAGCGAAAGTAAGACTAGGTGTAGTTGACTTGTTTTTTGCCCTCATCATACTCCATCCTCTTCTCCTAATAAATGCATGTGTGATTTTTATTTCCATCCCTTATTATATTTCCTACTTGACTTTTCCAATTCGTGAGCCTCTAAGTGGATTTGGAAACTGCTTTATGCACCTATGGGGGATTTGACTAGATTTAGTAAGCCTACTTTTTGACTATTTTGAATGGCATCCTTATGCATTCAAATATCTCATGTAATTATATATTTCATCAGCCTATTACTTCATAATATTGGCTATTGTACACTTATTCAATACAGATTAGTGTTATGCTCCAATTTCAGTCTCCTTTGTTTGTAATTTTGCATGTTTGATTAGCAATTTTGTGAGTGCAATTGTTCTATCACTTGGGTTGAAATTCCACATGGTATCAGAGCCTTTGTAGATTTATTTCTCTCCTTCCATATTGCTATTGTAGGTTCGACATCTTGACTGGGAACACATTTTGCTGGTTGAAGGGCACAGTTCTGAGCTATGGATCAATCTCAGAAGATCATCTTGACTCCATTTAATTTCTTTGAATGGAAAGAAAAGATGAAGATGCTATTGAGAGAAAAAGTTATCTATAGGGTGACTCTGGCAACTAAGGTAGATCCCAATGGAGCTGCAGAGAAAACTAAATGGCACAACAGGAGGGATGAGGCCTATGGTCTTTTGTGTCTAAGCATATCAAGAGACCTCCTCTTCCATCTTGATGGATTGACATCACCTAATGAAGAATTGGAGAATCTTGTAGAGATTTTTGGTAAGACATATGAGATGAGAGGACATCAAATTGAGAATGAATTGATCTCTTTCAGTCCCAATAGCTTCAAATCCCTGCAACTCTACTTTTCCAAGTTTAAATCCCTTGTTTTGCAGCTAAAATAGTGTGGAATTGAAAAGAAGGAAGATAAAGTATTTTTGGCCATACCCTTGAAGCTTTGCCATGACTATTCAGTGTTTGTTTCAACCTTCCATGCCACAAAGTTGACAGCTAAAGCCTAGAAGATGCCTAAGCCTATAGAGTTCATGGAATCCCTCACACAAGAACAAGATAAATTGGTGATGGTGGGCACCATAAAACCTTCCAAAGATGAAGCTTTGGTTGCTAGAGATTTGAGGGTGGATTCAAAAGGCAAGAAGAAACCTAAGAAGCCACCTAAGCAAAAGAGAGAGAAGAACAAGTCTCAAGAGGAGCCCCAAGGATCCAAGAAGAACTTCCAGAAGAAGAAGAACAAAGGAAAAATGAGCAAGTGTGCATACTGTAGTAAGGGCTGTCATCTTGAAATCTCCTGCATGAAGAAGAAAATTGACATGTTGACCCAACTCCTAGAGAAGAATAACATCTCCCTTCCTGATTGCTCAAAGAAAAGGGAAGGATGATCAAATTCAGAGGACAGAGAGAGAGTACATGATTTGGTTGCTGGCACATCAAGCTCACCTAGCTTCATCATAGACTCTGGAGGTTCAAGACATATGGTTTCGACCAAGGAGCCATTCTCCTCTCTTGACATGTTGAAAGTTCCACCAATAGTGCTAGGATATGACTCTCTCACTGACAGTTTGGGGAAAGGAAGGATTGATCTTGACCATGGTAAGTTTAGTAATGTATTGTATGTTCTAGGTCTTGCCTCTAACCTCTTGTCAGTGTATCAGATGACTCACATAGGATCTCCAAAGAAGGTCATCTTCTCCCTTGATGATGTTGAAATCACAGAGATCTCGAATGGTAAATTCATTGCAAAAGGAGTTGTAGATCACACTTCGAAGGTATACATGTTTTCACATTTTCCAACCTACTCAAACCCCTCTACTCTTTTGATTCATGCTAATGAGGAAAGAAAGATTTGGAATGAAATATTTGGCCATCTTAACTATAAGTATCTTTCTGATCTAAGTGAAAAATAAATGGTCATAGGGTTACCAAAGATTAAGTTTTCCAAGGGAGTCTTTTAAGGTTGTATCCTAGGAAAACACCCAGAGCATAAATTTGAGAGAGCTAGTCATGAGAGAACCTCTGCACCTCTTGAGTTGATCCACGGTGATGTTTCTGGTCCTTTTCCTCATATTTCAATGATTCAAGAAAAATATGCATTGACCTTCATTAATGACTTTTCTCGGTATTGTTGGGTTTATTTCCTGAAGCATAAGTCTGAAATTTTTTACCTCTTCAAAGTCTTTAAGGCCTTGGTTGAAAACCAGTCTGGGAGGAGACTCAAGATCCTCAGATCTGACAATAGTGGTGAGTACGTCAAGTCTGAGTTCATTAAATATTGTAAAGATGTAGGTATTCATATGCATCATTCAATCCCTTACACACCACAACAAAATGGTGTTGCTGAGAGAAAGAACAGATCACTGAAGGAGATGACAACCTATATGATGGAGGCCTTGACTTTTCCACCAAATTTTTGGGCCGAGGCTATAAAATATGCATCCTATATCTAGAATAGTTTGCCTCATAAATAGCTTGATGGTATGAATCCTTTCGACGCTTGGAGTGGGCACAAGCCAGATGTGACCCATTTCAGGATTTTTGGCTCAAAGGCTTGGGCTAGAATTCCAACTGAAAAGAGAAAGGCCTTGCATACCCAAATCCAAGAGTGCCTGTTTGTTGGTTATTTTGAATATTTAAAAGGGTACAAGCTGATCAAGTTGAGCACAAACAAATCCTTCATTGAAATGAGTGTTCAATTCCAAGAAGAGCCTTTAGCAGCAGTTGAAGTTGGAGAGTCTTCTTCACCACCAGAACCAATGAATGTAAGTGAAGAGACAAATGAGTTTGATGATTCTGATATGTCTAATAATGATGATTTAATTGTATATCCTAACATTCCTACAAGACATAAATGGTCAGCAAAGACCATTCATGCAGTTGGGGAACTAGCTGGAAATCCTAGTGATCCTAGGAGGACTAGATCTCAGTTTGAGAGTGCCCTGTGTATGAAAGACCCTTTGTTTGCAGAGAAGTGCTATTTGATGGTTGAATAAAAACCACATATATATGAATATGTATCACATGATCCAATATGGCAAACAACCATGAAAGAATAATTCAGCTTGCTCTAGAAGAATACCACTTGGGAACTGGTTGATCTTCCCCCAAGGAGGAAGCTAGTCCAATGTAAGTGGGTTTTCATAAGTTTGATGCTTATGGTTCACCTTTGAAATATAAGTCCAGATTGGTAGCCAATGGCTAATCATAGGTACATGGTATTGACTACAATGAAACATTTGCACCAGTGGCAAAGATGGACTCCATCAGGCTAGCCTTATCCATTGCAGCTTTGAAGCAGTGGGAGGTACATCACATGGATGTGAAGTGTGCTTTCCTGATTAGAGATCTCACTGAAGAGATTTACATGCAACAACCTCAAGGGTTTTTTATTAATCCATGTTTTGTGTGCAGACTAAAGAAATCATTGTATGGGCTTAAGCAAGCCCCCAAGGCTTGGTATGCCAAGATTGATAGCTTTCTGTTGTCATTGAGTTTTGTTCGATGCAAGTCTGATCCTAATGTTTATTTGAAGCTGATTCATGGTTATTTTATGATTACTGTCTTGTATGTGTATGACCTTCTAATTACAGGAAGTTCAAAGAAAGAGATTTCCTCCTTGAAGGATGCAATGAACCATGCATTTTTTATGACTGATTTGGGGTTGTTGAGCCAATTCTTGGGTCTCAAAATTGCTCAATCCCAACATGGAATAAAAGTACATCAGTCCAAGTATGATTTAGATTTTTTGAAAAAGTTCAATGTGAAATATTGCAAGCCGAGCAAGACTCCCTTCCTTTCAGGAGTTAAGCTTGAAGAAGCAGGTTCTTCTCCTATGGTAAATAATACACTGTATAGGCAGTTGATTGGGTGTTTGCTTTACCTTACACACACTCGACCTGATATTTCTTATGTAGTAAGTGTGGCATCAAGATACATGTATCAACCTCATGAAATCCATTGGAGAGCAGCCAAAAGGATCCTTACTTTGTTCAGGGAACAAGAACTCATGGGATATTCTACAAAGCTAAATCTGATCTTGATTTGATTGGGTTTACTGATAGTGATTGGGTAGGTGACAACATAGGTCAAAAGTCAACATCACGATATGTGTTCATGATTTATAAAGGACCAATCAACTAGTCAAGAAAGAAACAGAGTGCCATAGCACTCTCATCTACATAAGCTGAGTACAGAGGAGTTGTAAATGCAACAACTCAATGTTTATGGTTGCACGGGATACTTGGTGAGTGTGGCTTCGAATCAGAGTTTTCAACTATTATCTATTGTGATAATTAGAAAATAATTCGAATCTACAATGATCCAGTTCTAAGACAGAGAACCAAACACATTGAGATCTATATGCACTACATCAAACAGCTTGTGCATGATGGCACCATTCACCTACTCTTCTGTGCATCTTCAGAACAAGTAGCAGACATCTTCACCAATTTTTTTTGTGAGAAAACATTTAGCAATATCAAATCACTGCTGTGGATTGTTGATAATTCTATGAAGCATGATTGATGACAATATTTTCAAATTTTGTTTTACTGTCCATGTTTAACGGAGGATTTTCCCACTGGGTTTTTGCCTCTTTCCTTGGTTAAATGGACATGCAGTATCTAAAGGGTGACTAAGCCTTGTTGCTAGGCCCTATAGTTTTCTGATATTTACTCATACAGTCAGACTTAAGGGGGGTTTTTAGAATAATCAACCCATAGTTAGCTACCTTAGACATTAATTAATCCATTTTTGTCTTATTTGCCTGGTTTCCTATATTCCACTCTATGCAAGTTGTCTTCCAAATGTCCTAGAAGTCAAAATCGCTAAAAATAAGTCATGGAGCACTTGGGAAACCTCCTAGAAATCATATTTAGCATGTTTCCTTTATTCCAAATCCTCCCTAGTGCATATCTGCTTTTTCTGCTAAGTTGTCTGCTTTGTTGAGATTTATGGCAAAAGGGAAAGTAAGGCTAGGTGTAGTTGACTTGTTTTTTTCCCTCATCATCCTCCATCCTTTTATCCTAATAAAGGAATGTATGATTTTTATTTCCATCCCTTATTATCTTGCCTACTTGACTTTTTCAATTCGTGAGCCTCTAAGTGGATTTGGAAACTGCTTTATGCACCTATGGGGGATTTGACTAGATTTAGTAAGCCTACTTATTGAATATTTCAAATGGAATCCTTATGCATTTGAATATCTCATGTAATTATATATTGCAGCAGCCTATTACTTCATAATGTTGGCTATTGTACACTTATTCAATACAGATTAGTGTTATGCTCCAATTCCAGTCTCCTTTGTTTGTAATTTTGCATGTTTGATTAGCAATTTTGTGAGTGCAATTGTTCTATCACTTGGGTTAAATTTACACAATTGGATAGAAAGATATATCTCTTCAAAGAAATATTTTCAATGTACTCATTTTCTGAAAATAGTGGAGAGAAGATCTCGGAACAAGAAGCCCTAGTTTACCAATTTCTTCTACAGCAATTCTTGCTACTGTTTCTGCGGTATATCCGAAATTAATTCTCCTCTCTGTCTAAAAATTTGCACTGAAGTATCCTAGCCTGTACTTATTCCAACACCATATTTTTCATCAGAATTGGTTTCACCAATTGGGACTTATGATCGTTTTTCCAAGGTGACCTGTTTTCGGACTGTTCAGCATAGCAAAGTTGTATGGACTTCCACGTGTCATTGTTTCATCTTTTGGATCTAAAACTTGGACCACAGAAATTAAATTCCATTTCCTTTCTGGAACATATTCATAAATTTCTTTTGGACCTTTGTATCCTGTGATATGGTAATTCTCCCCAGGTGTCCTGTTTAGGGATGAATCCTAGAAAATGCTAGAACCCTAACATGGAGGGATCATATCTAATAGAATATAGTGAACCTGAGGCTAAATTTTGGATACAGTGTAAACAAAGATTTTATCTTCAGCCTGTAAAAATTTCAGCTCCTGATTATTCTCCAATCTAAAGATATAGCGAATGTAGAAAAACGTATCATTTTTTGTATTTTAGGGTTTTTCAAGCTCGAGGTCAAACTAGGGTTTGACTTTCCCGAAGTTTCACCCAACCAAAAATATCGACCCAGGTCTCTAAAATTCGATTTTTATGGGGAGAGTAATCCTATGCTGGGCTCACTCAAAAATTCCTCTTCTATAAGAAGCCCTAATTTCCCGCACCAAAAGTTGAAAATGCTCGGAATCGAATTCTGCTTCGACAGAAACAAGTGCCCTTCAATGGAGAGTCATCCTAGCATGCTTTTGCTGATGGATTATGGAGAGATACACAAAAATTAAGAATCCCTAGATTCTATAGCTACACAATGTCTTCTTCTCAGGTTAGCTCTGATACCATGTTATATTTTTATCATTCAAGCTAGCATTATGATCTTTGGATCGTATCTGAGAGAATAACATGCACATCAATAAAACACAAGAGACAAGAGACACAAAGAATTTTTCTTAGGGAAAACATAAAGGAGAAAACCCCAAAACTTCCTCAGAGATAGAATGAGCACCAATGGTGTTAGTAAAACCCAAAAATAGAAAAAATGATCTCCACAACTTGTTCTCTCTCTCAAACTTAAGAGAGCTTCTCCTCTCTCACTCATGCGCCCCAATGAGTGAGAGTGTGTGTTGATAAATAGAGAGGCTCACTTTATATTTATATTCTTTCATTCACTTGATGTCCACTTTAACATGTCGGCCCCACTTAACAATTACTTACTAGAGATGACATCTCTAGGAGAGTCTAGTAACCCTAGTGCCCCACAATTGTGGGGACTTTGTCCTTCGATCAACAAGGAGGGTTAACCTTGACACAACCATGGGGACTATTGCCCCAACTTACAATGGAGGGTTAACCTCAATGACTTTACATGACTTGCTACATTATTGAATCTCACAATTGGAACATCGAGGCATGACATGACTCAATTACATTATAGATACTTCTAGGAATAAACATTGGGGTACAATACATAAGATATACAAGTGAATACATTTCAAAGTTAAAAATACATCAACATGGAAAAGGAACTCTATGGTTTGAAGCAAGCTCCTAGAGCTTGGTACTGTCGGATTGATTCCTATCTCATTGAAAATGGATATCACAGAAGTGAAAGTGAACTGACATTGTACACCAAAGTGAATGAGCAAGGTAAGATGTTAATTGTTTGTCTGTATGTAGATGATTTAATATTTACTGGTGATTTTGGTATAACATATTTTAAAGAAGTCATGGAAAGTGAATTTGAAATGACTGATCTGGGGCTTATGAAGTTTTTTCTGGGCATTGAAGTTCAACAGTCTGAAAGTGGTATTTTTATATCACAGTCTAAATATGAAAGTGATTTCTTAAAAATATTTAACATGTCTAATTGCAAGGTAGCCCCAACACCTATAATAATAGGATTAAAATTGAGCAACGATGATGAAGGATCAATTGTAGATCCTACGCTGTTCAAAAGGATTGTTGGCAGCCTTATGTATTTGATAACGACAAGATCAGACATCATGTATGGAGTAAGTATGATCTCAAGGTTCATGGAGTTACCAAAAGACTCTCATTGGCAAGCAGGTAAAATAATTTTGAGGTATGTAAGTGGCACAAAAGACCTTGGCATTATGTGTTCAACCTCAGAAAATTTTAAACTCATTGGTTACATTGATAGTGACAATGGAGGCAGCATAGATGACAGGAAAAGAAAATCCTTGTACACATTTCATTTTGGTACAGGTGTTGTTTCATGGGCTTCAAAGAAGCAACCCATAGTAATTTTGTCTTCAGCTGAAGCAGATTATGTTGCAGCTACAAGTGCTGCATGTCAAGCTATCTGGATGAGGAGAGTATTAAAACAATTGTCACAGAACCATGAAGAAATGAAAACCATCTTCTGTGACAACAATTCATCCATAGAATTATCAAATAATCATGTGTTTCACAAGAGAACCAAGCACATCGACACAAGGTTTCATTTTGTAAGAGAGTGGGTGAACAATAAGGAAATTTGCTTGGAATTTTGTAGGTCTGAAGATCAACTGGCAAGCGTCTTTACAAAACCATTGGAAAAGGAAACATTCCAGTATTTACGTAGTTATCTTGAAATAACAAGTTCTGCACAATGAACTCCGTCATAAACAGAGCATGTCTAAGCTCTGAAACACTGTAAATTTTGTTTAAAAAAAATTCCCCATCTACTCATAATTAAGGGGGAGTGTTGAAAAAAGTAATTTCTCTCAGCTCAGCCAACTCTGTCAGAGTCTGTATCAGTCAAGATCTTGGCATTCAGTCTAACAACAGGGAAGAGTCCACGATTCGGCAACGTTAAACTAGTCGAATTTTTTTTCAAGCTAAGTTGTTAGGAAGATAGTTATTACAGTATTTAATGGAGGGTCAGTCGATTCATGTAGAAGAAATTTTTAGGTTGCCTATAAATAGAAGAATAAGATTGTAAATTAAGTGAGTCACTAGACACATTAGACAATAGAGAGAACTCCGGGTGAGAAAGAGAGAACTTTGAGCAGAGAGTGAAGTTGAAGCTCAAGCTTCTATGTATGATTCAATTGAAAAACTGAAGCTTTGTAAAGAATCAGTTGAGCCAACAAGTTTGTAATACCTTTGTTATTTCCGCAAAAGTTATATATATGAAATAGTTTATGGTTAAATGCATGTTTATTTGGTCGCACAATATTTGCAGATTTACTTGTGTAAATGTCTTTCACAATTACAGTTGAGTGAAAGGACAAGAATCCATAAATTTCTCACTCAATGAAAGTTCCAGGTTTTACAGCACATTGGTCGGCTCATGTCTTCCTACATATTTGGGTATATGTTTTTAAAAGTTATGTTGGATTGTTAATGTGTCCATTTTTACTTCATATTACTCACTGGTGAAAAGAATTTGTAATTTCTTAAGTATTTTAGACTAAGAAACATACTTTGTATATTTTGACTAAAACCAAAACAAAGTAAGTCAGCCGACTTGAGAGGTCAAAGAAGTCAGCCAACTTGAGAGGTCGAAAAGGTAAGCCAACTTAAGAGGTCGAAGATGTCAGCCGACTTGAGAGGTCGAGAAGGTAAGCCGACTTAAGAGGTCAAAGCGGTCAGCTGATTTAGAAATGAAAGAGGTCAACTGACTTGAGAGGTCGAAGAGATCAGTCGACTTAGAGGTGACAAGTGGTCGAGGTAAAAAGAGTCGATAGAACCTACAAGTAAGTCGAAGTAAATTAGTCGAGTCGAAATACCGACCAAAGTTTATAAACTTTTCTAGTCAAGAGTTAGACAAGTTTCACCTGACAAGTGAAAAAAAAGAGGTCAATGTGAAAAAATTTAATTTTTAATATTAACTGAGCGGTAAACTCAAGTTTAGTCGGCTCATATTACACTAACAAAACTCCTGTGGAAACTTAATTCTATAACATTGTGCAAAATATTAGTATTGATAAACTTCGAATTCATAAAATATTCAAACTACAACTTTATAATAATTTATCTCACAACCTTACCACCACATTTAATGTTGAGATCATTTCACGCGCATTCAAATTTTGATAAACTTTAAATTCATAAAATATTCATAAAATTTATAATAATTTATCTCACAACCTTACCACCACATTTAATGTTGAGATTATTTCTTGGGCATTCAAATTTTAAAAATACAGATATTAATAGCCATTAACAACTATGGAAAAATATTCAAATAATGCACTATACAAACATGATTAATACAGCTCAGTAATTTTTATAGATTTCGTTATCGGAGACATAATAAGCAGAACTCCCAATGTAACTTGTAACAAAGCCAATTTCAACAAAGCCAATAAAGCCAATTTCATTAGAAGGTAAGTAAAAATAAACATTATACCAAGGAAATCATAATTTTCAATCAAGAATTAAAGAACACACCAAATCAAATATTACTTGAACGAGAGCTTACTTTATTTATGCCTACCTTAAAGCGGCCCCACAGAGAGACTATTTTACACAAAGGAAAAGTGAATAACTGGAACCAAGTAATTATTTTTTACCCCATATTAGATGTTTTTACGATCTACAACCTAGAGATAGAGAGCCCAAGGCACACGATTTGCTCTGCGGGCAATTGAAGAGTGATTTTACCCAATGTGTTTTTATGTACTCTAATCAATTTATCTTGGTCCATTCAATCACATTAGGTTTTTTACTAGGATACTTTGAACTAGTGGATCCTTCATATGTAGAAGCAGTGGTGTTACCCATTTATTTAGTTGTAGATCGAGTTGTTCTAAATATTTATATAGAATCAGTTGCTTAAAAGTATAAATGATTTTTAATTTTATTATTATTAAGTAATAGACAACATGTGTGTCTAGCTATGAAAGAATAAAATTGATACCATTTGTTCCAGGAAACAAAATAAAACAGAACTTCAAGATCATAGGTTGATTTGCATAAGTTGATTTTTATCACTATCTTGGAAGTTTTAAATTAGTTTCTTAATAGTTAAGATAATGGCTCGAGAAAAAAGAGAGGGGAGTATGGAGTCACTCCTAAACCACCGAACGTGACAAGAAATCTCTTGATTTCATCGAGAACATCACCATTCATGCTAATGAAGTGCATGCCCAAGTTTTGTCTTAAATTTTAACTAGAAATGCTCATACATAATATCTTCAACTCTATGAGCTGATTGGTCGCATTGATAGAGAGTCAAATCTCTAGTTATGTTTTAAATACCGAATTCTCACTTGGGATATCTTATAGAGAAAAGGTTTTGTCAAGCCAAATTGTTGTGTAAAAGGGAGGCTGAAAATGTTGATCACTTGTTTGGAAGATGTATTTTTTTCCAAAGGGTTTTGCTGTCGGCACATTATTATAAGTTAACTTTTAGGTGGGATAGTGATAAAATGCTTGACAATATATCCAATTGATGTTCATGCATGAAACAATTTATTCATCTTCCTTTGTTTATGATGTGGGAGTGCTGGAAAATGTGAAATTTGGTACTGTTTGAAAATTTATGCGACCATCTGATGAGGGTGTCTTCGGGTATTATTAGTCTCTTTAATGACTGGTATCAACCCAAAAAGGTGAAAAATTGAAAGTTGATTCAACAACCTTCTTTCACTTTTACTTGGCCTATCGGATATTTTGATGGTGCTGGGAAAGAGGGGTATTGTGGCACTGGTTTTGTTATTATAATGAATTTCCATGATATAATTAAGGGCTGGAGGAAAGAATGGTGTGGAACCAATTCAAGGGCTTATTTGTTGGCCTTATGGGATTTAATTTATGCTACAGAGAAGTTTGGTTTGAAGCAGATCTCCATTGCTGAGGATTCTAAGATGATTATTAGATGGGCTAAGGGTGTATCAAATTTTCAGGTTCTCCTCTTGGAGCATTGGAAGGCTAGGGTCAGGAAACTGATCTCTTCTTTCACTAACATCTATTTCCAGTATATATATATCATGAACACAATTTTATAGCCGATTCACTTTCTAAGACTGGCATTGGGGTTATGGAATTTTGTATTCTTTGGAGATGTGGAAGGATGCTATAGTCCTTTCAAATGCATCTTTTCCTTTTGGATAAGCGCTTGGATGGACTGTAATGGATTTTTGGGCTGGTTACGGTAGATAGTTTTTTTCCTGTATTCTTTTGTTTAGGAGCCTATGGAAATCATAGGATAGGGAGATCATGATCCTTTTGATTTTGTTTTTTGTTTATGGGAACAGTGGATCTGATGCTATGAATATACTAGATGAATGTCTATGACAATGTTGTAACTGGTTTCAGCTTTTTAATATAAAAGTTAAACATTCTTCCTTGTGAAAAGAAATATAGAGATTCATTCAAGGAACATTTTCCTATAATTACATACGAAGGCCTCCAACTTGAGATTCTTAGCATAGCCAATGGAGACACATATTTATTCTCCCCCCTTATCATAATTTCTCATAAGGTAACTGAAGAATCATATATCATATTGGTAAACGTTGCATAAAATAAATTTAGTGAGTAAGAATTTGTGAACTGCACAAAGTCTTGTTCAAGTTTGTGCAAAGGCTTGATATTGATACTTAAATAGCACTCCAAGGAGGCATACATATTGGTGCTAACTTAAGGAAGGGTGCTAATATAAAAATACAGTTGCTGGATGTTTTTGGCCATGGCTCTTGTAACAACAATGTAAAAATATTTTACGTTGGAATAATTACTTAACATGATTCACTGGAGTAGTTGATGTGGATTAGATCTATCAGTTGAGATCTCTGGAAGAGTATCTCCATGACAGCCTCTCTGAGGCAATGATCCTCTACCTCTTCATCACTCATTGTGCCACTTTTGTTGAAGTATCAGTACAACTGCATGATATTCGCTCCTCTGGGAATATAAAAATGTAGAATAACCACCACTTCTAATAATAAGGCCTTGTGTTTGGTTCCATATTTTCATGAACATTTACAGGTTTTGTTGTAATGACAAACTTTATATGGTATCGGAGCTTCAATCATGCTTTTTGAGTTTTTGTTTAAGCTTACATATATGATTTTATTTACATTTTCTTGAATTCAAAGTTTTTCATGAATTTGAAGAGAAATATGGTAGAAATATCAAAATAGTTTCTAATTGTTGAAAGGCTCATTTTAGTGACTCACTCTTCCTTTGAAGCTGATATGCATGAATAAGACATTCACACTACTCTTGTTAATGAAGAACGGAGAAATATGGCAGAAATATCAACACAGTTTTGAATTGTTGAAAGTCTCTTGTAGTGACTCTTTCTTCCTCTGTTGCTTCCCATGAAGTTGATATACATGAATAAGACATTTTGACTCCTCTTTTTGATGAAGAACTCATCTATCTCCATCTCCCTCTGTTCTCAAATGCTTCTTCCAATTTGAATCTTGAAGATAATAACTTAGTTTTTCTTGATCCTATGCATACTTCACTCGATGATGGAGCATTATTTGATTAATTGGATGTTTTGGAGGATAGATCAAAGTTTGTAGTTGTGGGTTTCTCCCTCATTCTCGCTGCAGAATCACTTTCTTTGTATTCATCTATGTTCACTTGCTCAGTTCATTGAATATTTACTGAAGATGATGGACACAACCATTCACTTGGAGCATGCTTGGAGTTGATTATATTTTATTTGGATCACATCTTGGTTCAAATTTCATGGCTCTAGTATCTCAAGTCTCATTTGGACATGATATTAGGAAGTTCAATTTTAGTGAGCCCCTTCATTTGCATGCAGACTATGCAAAGATCCAACACATGATCCATAGATGGGAGCATCAACCTCTTCTTCCCAAGAATAATATCCATCTAGACATCTAATCAAGTTCATGCCTACTTGGATTTGGAGCACTTTATTTCTGGTGTATCTCATGTCCATTTTTAGGAAGGATTTTCCCTGTGTGGTTTTTCCTTTCTCCTTAGTTTACGTGTTTGAATAATGTAAAGGGTGACCTTATCCTTTGTTGTTGGTCCCTAATTTTTATTTTTCCTCACATATGTTAGGCTTAACCCATCTAGATATTAGCCTTAATCATTTATTTGATTTTCTAGTGCTTAGAACATTATCAATTGACAACCTAGTATAATTTCATAAGTATCCTAACCACTCTGGACTATTATTTTGTCATTATTATCCTCAATATCCTCAGATGCGTCCTATTCCTTATTTCTAGGGGTTAATGTGCTCTCATGCATGATTTTAGGCCCACTTGAGTTAGTTTCTATAATTTAGGATCCTATTAGCCTTGATTTCATCACTTGAGTTAGTACGAGCTTCAATGCCCACTAACACTCAACTGAGCATTGTTACATCATTCTATCTTCAGACCTGCAAGCCTATGTAGACACTGCAGGAAATCCCCTTCGGGAAGCGGCTACGCATGAGGAGTGTAACTCTCTCCTTGAGAACCAGACTTGGGATCTGGTTCCACTTCCTTCAGACATGAATCATTCCATATGCAGATGGGTCTAAAGGACCAAGAAGGAAGCAGACAAACATATTAATAGATACAAATCCAAGATAGTTTCCAAAGGATTTCATCATGTTCATGGGATAGACTATGATGAGACCTTTTCTCTAGTAGAAAAGATGGATTCCATTAGATTGAAACTTTTTCATTGTTGCATCCAGAAGGTGGGAAGTCCATCAGATATTGGATGTGAAGAATTTATTTATTCATGGTGATCTCTCTGATGACATCTAGATGGAGTAGCCACAAGGATTCATACATGATTCATCCTTGGTTTGCAGGATGAAGACGTCTCTCTATGGACTCAAACAATCCTCGAGAGCATGGTATGTCAAGATGGAATCCTACCTATTGTCCCAAAACTTTGTACGATGCAAGTCATATCCAATGGTATACATTCTTAGGACAACTGAATCACATCTGCTTTTATTTTTATATGTGGATGATTTGTTGATCAATTGCAGCTCAAATTCAACACTTGAAGCAGTCAAAAAGATTCTGTATGGCAAGTTTTTAATGATAGACATGGGTCCATTGCATTTATTCCTTGGTATTGAAATCATACAAGATGTCTCAGGCATCAAACTATCTCAGGCCAAGTATGCATGAGATATCCTAGAGATATTTCATCTGACAGACTGCAAGTATGCACCAACTCCTTTCCTATCTAGGGTCAAAATTAAGGATGGTAGGGACACTCCATTGGTTGACATCACTCTATATAGACAACTAGTGGGGATCATGTTTTATCTTACACACTCTAGAACAGACCTCTCGTATGTAGTTGGGGAAGTCACCTCGTTCATGTAGGAGCCACATGAGATACACCTGAAGGTTTCCAATCAAATCATTCAATACCTACAAGGAACCGTCACCTTTAGGATTCACTACGCAACAAATTCTATATTGGATATCATTAGATTTACTGATTCTAACTAGGTTGGCAATAACATTGATCACAATTCCACATTTGGGAACTCACTCAGTGTAGGTTTAGGTCCCATTTGTTGGTCAAGCAAGAATAAGGTTTCTATTACTCTATCTTGAGCCGAGGCCAAGTATAGAGGGGTAGTCAACATAACCATTCAGGATTTGTGGATACACCATTTTCTCACTAAGTTGGGAATCAAGTTCCACTCACCTATTTTCATTTGGCATGACAACCAAATCACTCTAAAGTTTTGTAGAGATCTAGTACATAGGTGTAGATGAAGCACATAGTGCTCCACATGCACTACAATATAGATTTGGTACACAAGCGGATCATCAACTTGCAGTTATTTCCTTCAACTGAACAGGATGTCGACATATTCGCTAAGACCGTCATTGAGCATAAGGTCCACTCTCTGCATTATTGTCTTGGAGTGAAGGACACAAATTCCTAGAAATTGTCTTTTTCTTCTTTTGCTCCATTGTATCTTGAGGGGGGGGTTGCCCTCTTTCCTCATTTTATTTCAGTGTCCATTAGTTGCATTTTTTTTTGGTGACATATTATGGCCTTGATTGTCGAGGCCCTTTCTTTATTACCCCATAATAATGTTTGGGGGGGTGTTGGTGTTAGGGTTAACCTTGACTTGGGATTGATTCAAAGGTGGTTTAGGTCTACCACATGGTTTCGGCACATGGTTTGTTGTAGCCCATGGTATTGTCCCATGGTATTGCATGTGATTAAGCCTTTATAAGGCTTGAGGAGGCTCCATTGTAGAGTGTCCTGGAGGTGAGCGATGGCTAGCTCACTTGGCCCGGATGGCCGGTTTTGGCCATATAATGAAGATCTTCACTGGTGTTGGTTTTCCTTGCATGGGGTTTCCAAGGTATATTGTGTGTCTATTTTGAATGTTGCTTGCAATGTTTATTTTCTCGCATATTGTTATTTAATGATGCTCATTTTTTAACCGAACAACTGGTATCATAGCCATGGTTTGGCTTGGTTATGCTCATTGGTGTTTCTATGTTGAATCAAATTGTGGGGTGCATGTTTGATGGTACTCGACACCCTAGCAGTAACTTTTTGGTCCATGTGAAACTTAGCCGTAGGCAAGTTTGGATTTCTCTGGATGCTAAAAGCACAAGGTATCCCTCTTATGTGCAAAGAAGGGATGTTGCATCAAGTGTGGAATGAACCACTAGGTAGGTACGAGGGTGGCAGGTGTACTCATAGCCTAGCTTGATGTGGATAGGAGAGGTTGAGTCTTCGATTGAGGGAGAAATGTAAGATGGTTTAATCTCAGTTTTGGGACCAAGATTGATGAGCCATGTATGTGAAGAGAATTCCTAGAGAACTGGCGGTTACAGTGGCCGATGACCCATGTAATTTGGTAGATGGTTTTTTCTTTATATGGACATCAATGATAGAGTTTGTATGTAGGTACAAAGGGAGCATGGCAAAAGACGAGCATGGAAAGCGAGAGGATGAAGCAATAGATCATGATGGTGTAGTCACCATGAAGGCACATAAAAAAAAACTGTAATGGACCATTTTGCATGTAAATGGGAATATGGCTGTAAGACCTGGTAAGGCATGCATACCCTTGGTAACTCACCAGTAAAATCATGAGATAGACCTATGTGATAGGGGGTGTATGCAAGATTCCTCGGTAAAAATTTGAGGGGAGTTGGTGATTACTCCAAGTCAAGTTTAAAAGGGGGATTGTTAGGGTTAACCTTGACTCAAGATTGAATCAAAGGTGGTTAGGTATAGAACATGGTTTGGGAACATGGTTTGTTGTAGCCCATGGTATTGTCCCATGGTATTACAAGTGATTAAGCCTTTATAAGGCTTAAGGAGGCTCCATTGTAGAGTGGCCTAGAGGTGAGCGGTGACTAGCTCGCTTGACTCAGATGGTCGATTTTGGCCATGTAATCAAGATCTTCATTGATGCTGGTTTTCCCCGCATGGGGTTTCCCGGGTATATTGTGCATCTTAAATTGTTGCTTGCAATGTTTATTTTCTCGTTCGCATATTGGTGTTAATGTTGTTGGTTTATCCTAACAACTGGTATGAAAGCCATGGTTTGGCTTGGTTATGCTCGTTAGTGTTTCTATGAATCAAATTGTGGGGTGCATGTTCGGTGGTACCCGACACCCTAGCAGTAATTTTTTGGTCCATGTGAAACTTAGCCGTGGGCAAGTTTAAATTTCTCTGGATGCTAAAAGCAAAAGGTATCCCTTTTATGTGAAAAGAAGGGATGTTGCATCAAGTGTGGAATGAACCACTAGGTAGGTACGAGGGTGGTAGGTGTACTCGTAGCCTAGCTTGATGTGGACCGGAGAGGTTGAGTCTTCAATTGCAGTAGAAATGTGATATGGTTTAATCTCGGTTTTGGGACCAAGATTGATGAGCCATGTATGTGAAGAGAATTCCTAGAGAACTGGCGGTTACAGCAGCGAATGACCCATGTAATCCGGTAGATGGATTTTTCTTTATATGGACATCAATGATAGAGTTTGGATGCAAGTACAAAAGGAGCATGACAAGTAGATGAGCAATAAAGTGAGAGGATGAAGCAACGGATGGTGATGGCGAAGTCACCCTGAAGACACATGAAAAAAATATATATAATGAAACATTTTGCATGTAAATGGGCATATGGCTATAAGACCTGGTAAGGCATGCATACCCCTGGTAACTCACCGATAAAGTTAGGAGATAGACCTAGGTGATACGGGGGTGTATGTGAGATTCCTCGGTAAAAATTTGAGGGGGGTTGGTGATTACTCCAAGTCAAGTTTAAAGGGGGGATTGTTAGGGTTAACCTTGACTCGAGATTGAGTCAAAGGTGGTTTAGGTATAGCACATGGTTTGGGCACATGGTTTGTTGTAGCCCATGGTATTGTCCCATGGTATTGCATGTGATTAAGCCTTTATAAGGCTTAAGGAGGATCCATTGTAAAGTGGCTTGGAGGTGAGTGGTGACTAGCTCGCTTGGCCTAGATGGCCGGTTTTGGCCATGTAATGAAGATCTTCATTGGTGCTGGTTTTCCCCGCATGGGGTTTCCAGGGTATATTGTGTGTCTATCTTGAATNATTATTATTTAATGATGCTCATTTTAACCTAACAGTTGGAGATACTACACCTTGGTATTATCAACAAGTAGGTTCCCATGCATGCTCACCTTGGATTTATCCCACACTTCACTTTTTAATGGAAGGGGTTGGTTTTATCACTCATCTCACTCTGTAACACAACGAGATGTGTTAGATCTCTTTAGATCACCACTATGGTGCACTTCCTCACCAAAGCTACTCAGGGTATATCATGTAGTGTAATAATTGTCATATGATAATATAATTCTTTTATTCCTTCTCTCTAGATTTCACTATTTTCTTCTTTTGCAAGTTGTGTGTTCTCTCTTTCTAGCTAGATCTTTCTGTGCAAGTGTTAAACATTCATCTACATGGTATCAGAGATGAGGTCTCACGTTAAATTCCCTCGAGCTATACCAAAGGCGGGGTGTTGAAGTATTGGTACAACTACATGGTATAACCGCCGCACCTATGGGAATATAAAAATGTGGACTAATCGCCACTCTTGATAATAGGACCTTGTGCTTGGTTTCATATGTTCATTAACACGTGCAAGTAATTTTGGTGTAATGACAAACCTTACAATTTTGAATATCAATGACACAATGAAACATATTTCTCTCAAGAGAACTGACATAAACATGACTCCCACTTTGAGCACCTAATAATCTTGTGCAAGGGCTCGATGGGATGGTCATGTATACATTATAAGTGTTGTAAGTCCATTCTCTTATATTACATGATATTTCAACTCAAAATGGACCTCCTAAAAAAATTAATAAAATAATATTTATTAATTTTGGAGGAAGAAAAGAAAAAAACTACTTTTTTGTTTGTATTTTCAACATATCTCCCCATGTTTTTACTCAAATTTTTATCGGGAGAGCTCATTGGATGCAGAATTGAATTTTACATCCAACGAGTACCCACTCGACATACTTTTGATGGACCCCGCTACCCCAAAAACAAGAAATACCTGACAAACGTGATGATTTCATGTTTTTGGTGTAGCGAGGTCCATCAAAAGTATGCCAAGTGGGTACTCATTAGATTTGGAATTTGATTCCACATACAATCAGCTCTCTCGATAAAAATTTGAGTAAAAAAACAGAGAGATATGTCGAAAATACAAACAAAAAAATAGCTTTTTTTATGATACCGATCCCCAAATTTATATTAAAAAAGTGTTTAAGACTTATATGGTATTTCCTATTTAAAGCAATTTCATTGGCTAACACATGATGACATGGAATTTGAATTAGAGTTAAAAGGACCATTTTGAGTTGAAGTTTCCTCTAATGAGTGCTAACTCTTGTAGTAGTTCATGAGGTAGGGAAAGTGAGAAATCCACTAGGATTCTTAGTATCATATTTGATGAAGAGGAATACTTTCGTCTTTCCTTGTTCAACCCTTCCATATATTTGAAAAACTCAAAACAAAAAAATTAGTTCCTAAATCATCACTACAAAATAGACCTCTAGAAACCAAACTAGGCACAACATGTACACACATCGATGGAAGTTGTAGTATGTACTGCTCAGAAATAAACACTTACCAATTCTTGACAATAATAAGAAGGTTGTAAAGAATCGTTCTCCACTCTAACTAAACATGAATATTGGACATAATATTACATTCTCTAGTTGATGTTCCATAGCTATAACATATGAAACACACCACCATGTGAGTATAACTATACATATTTTAAGTTGATTCAAAGCAAAGCAATAATCACATGAAGAAACATCTTTAGGTGGCTAAAAATACAAATCATTCAAATTACCAATATGAAATATGTTTGTATAGTTACCTTAGAAGACAAATCTGTCAAATTACCGAAAATAGGGAAAGTGTAGAGTGCCCATGGCTTTGTCTCCTCCATAGGGAAACTGTAAAATGCCCATGGCTTTTACATGAAAATATCCCTTACTTTTAACCAAATGTAGAGTGGGAGATTATGAGAAAGGGTTAAAACTTAAAACCTTGGATGAAAATTCACCCTTCTCCCAATGTTATCAAGCAAAATCTTGGTTATCATACCTGCAGAGGAATGTGAGTAATTAGGTCGAAGAAATGTTCCACAAATACCCACAATCCATTTTCAACTATAGAGAAAGAATAAGTTAGAAATATTTGCAACATTGTTAAATGTCGAATAATACAAGGAAATGTAAAGGGTGAGAATCGTAACCCTATATTCCCGGTCAATCCAAGCGATGACAAGATTATAGTATGGTCTTTAGCTTCTTTACTCGCACAAACAATAATACAAATGGATAACACCCTATTTCTTCCAACAATTGATAATAGTGGAGAAAAAATCATCGAACTAAGATATTACCTATAATGTCTTGGTATCAATAAACCAATATTGAATCATTATGGAAATAGACAATAGAAAAACCTCTACAAGAATAGAACGTGAATCATTATAACATCATTGTTGGGGATCAATATCAAGAATTTATGCAAAAATTATAACATTAAAAGGATAATATGAACCCAACTTACCCGTACATAAGATATCTAAAAAAATTTCTTATACTCGTAGTCACAAGAAATATTTCCTCAGCTGCAGGTGATCATGAACTGAGAAAAATATTTCTATAATGATATGACTTGAAAAGAACCAAATGTACTTACTTCCTCATTCAGATAGAAAAATATGAGTAGTAGATCCATGATAGCTCTAGAAAAATATTAGATCTCTTGCACCAGTAGATTCAAAACCCTCATTGAAGGGCCTATCCTACACTACAACAAAACTCTGTTATTAGCGTGTCTTTTAGTGTCCTGTTTAGCATCCACTATCACTTTTAGTGTATTTTTCATCATTTTTTGGACAAAGTGGACACTTTTCCATGTGGAGGTGGTTTTAATGGCGTTATTAGCGTCCCTTTTTAAAAATTGACTCTATTTTGGAGGCTAATTAGCATCCCAATTAGTGTCTCAATCAGTGTCCCAATTAGCATCCAAAATAACATCCCATATAACACCTAGAATAGCCTCCAAAAAAATGTCCAGAATAGGACCAAGATTATCACCATATATTGAGCAAGGGTTAGCGCGAGGAATTGCACCCTACTTCCTACTTCCACTCAACACCTCACAATGACATCCATGTTGGGTTCATTTGTAGGTGTTCCTTCCAACCCTGTTCTGTGTAGGTACTTTCTTAGTACAACAACTCTTCATGATAGCATCTGGACTAGGTTCATTTGGAGGCATTCCCTCCCACCCCAATTGATGTAGGCACTTTCTCAATTCAACTTCCTTTGGAGACACACCCTCCGACCTTAGTCTATGTAGTCACCCACTTTAGTCAGCACCAACACACTCTTCAATGTATTCATTATTTTACAACACAACTCAATAACTTAGTTTAGACTTGGTTTTAGTTTTCTCACACTTCACCTGAGAAGAAGAGAGAAGGGATGCTTTCCCCTTCAGTTAGGAGGAATTGGTATGAGTGGCAGGCTCATCCATCACAATATGATGTTTGGATTTTAGTTCACACCCCATTATCAAATTATATTGGTTAATTCATTAAGTATATTATTAAATAATGGTTAGTCCTTTTTACTTGTCAAATGTGGACACGCATGTAATCCTATCAAAATGTTATGAAGCCTTCATCTAATATAAGTTAGTATTATTTTCTTATTATATGTATTTTAATCATTCTAATTTCAATTGTTGAATTTCATATGTATGTGGATCAATAATTTATTACATAAATTTTGTTGATACCTTTGATCATCACCATTTAACTATTTTATTTTATTTTTATTGTTTTTTTATGTGGTTTGTTGCCCCATAGATTTGTGGAAAGAATTTCAAGGGGACCACCCAAAGGGACCTCACCTTGTAAGCACTAGTTTTGGGAACTTGTCTCCGAAAGGGCTAGAGAATTCAAGAGTTGACCTCGACCTACGGACATCTTGGCCACATAATTTCCAACCAATTAAGCTATCCCACTCGACTAATTTTTAACTATTTATTTATTATTGTAGATTCAATATTTAATATATATAGTCATATTGAAATTGTTATTGATAATTAAATACGTAAAATGACCTCACAATAACATTTCACTTCTATATCAAACATTCCTAAAAGAAACATTAAAAAAAGAGTGAAAAACTAAAACAACGATAAAAACAGATTATATAACAATAATTAGCAATAAATCACTATTTTAAAAAAATAACACAAGTTATGAAACACTTAATACATCTAAAAATATCACAAGCCAAAATATATAGATAATTTAAAATCACGTGTTTTAATTTTTTTATCTTAATATAAAAAACATTAATATATTGTATACATAGACTCTAAACCAAAATCTATTTTAACCTACAAACTAAATATTGAAATTAAAAACAAATTAAAAATTTTAAAAAAAACTTAAAACAAAGTAATTATTCTTTTCCAACTTACTAAAGATTTAAAAAAGAAACATCATAAAACAAAATAACAAAAACTAAAAATAATAAACATAGTTAAAAAAATGTTAAACAGTGCTAGAAACACTAGTAAAAAGAAACATCATATAAACAAATATAAACAAATTAGAAACATTATATTAAAATTTAGAAACAATTCCAATAATAAATATAGTTTAAAAAATAAAAAATAAACGTCATAAAATAAAATAGAAAACTAAAAATACTAAACATAATTAAAAAAAATTTAAATACTAATAATAATAAAACATCATATAAACAAATTTGAAACATTATATTAAAAATTAGAAACAATGCCAATAATATATACTATTATTTCGACATAAAAAATAAATATGGAGAAACGATTTTCCCTTTGATGCATTCATTTTACCAGCCAAAAACTATAGACATGGGTTAGCTGGGTTTTAAAACAAATGGGATCGGTTTATTCGCCGCTTGGTAAGGTTTCCAATGCCCATATACTTAGTAGTTTAGTTGCTCTTCCCTCCCCACAGTGTTGATTTAATAGCTCTTATCTCCATCTCAATAGCTCTGAAACATTGCAGTTTAATGGCATATTTTATCTCACATTAAACGGTTTTTTTATTATTTTATTATTTCATTGATGCAATTTTGGAGAGGTCAGCAAAGGTTAGGTACTACAACTTTCTCATCCATGAAGTAGATTGTAATTATTTTCTTTTTTCTAAATTTGTTTGCTGTGAATAGTATTTTATTGGTTTTCTTAGAATATATGCAGAAGATCAAAGGTAGCTTAAAGAAATGTTTTAATTTCAAATTTTTTCTTAGTTTCTTCTAACCAGTTTCATTGATTTTCTCACAACATGCATGAAGGTGATCCAAGGTACGCATACATAAAAAAGGAGGCTTACTCAGTTCAAGAAATCAAATACAGCTGGAGGGAGATTGATTCCTAAGGAAGAGAGCCAAAGAGGAAGAAATGAACCTTTAGGGGAGGAGGGAAGTAATCTAATCCATGGTATGTTTATGATATTTTTTTAATTGATTTTTTCCATTTTTTTATTCCAATTTTCTAATTCCTATAATGAAATATTCAATTTCAAAGGTTTCCCATAGATTTCATGCGGACGAAAAACATATTCAATGAATTCCACTGGTGGTTCAAGTTTTCACCCGCCCTAACTCTTTACTGATAAATTTTTGAAAAACAAAATTAATAGCATTCAAACAAAAATCACAGCACTAAAACAAATGAATGAAAATGAATAATACCAATTTTTTAATAAACAAACCTCAATTATATATATGTCTGTATGTAAGTTTTAATTTTTAAATTTGTTTAGTGATTAATTTTGTATATGTTTTTTAAATAAAATAAATTATTATTTAAAATTTAAATAAAAATATATTTAATTCATTAAAAAAAATCATAGTTTTTTATTACTTTAAAAAATATTATGATTTTATTTATATAATTTTATAGTTTTTATTACTTTTAAAATCTTATCATTTTATTTAAATAATTTTTTATTACATTTTAAAAATATTATATAAGGTAATGTAATATTCAATTTACAACATTAATTTGTCTAATATTTTTTTACTTATTTTCTTGTAAATTTTAATGATAATATTTTAATTTCATCTATATTAGTCATAATAATTTTAACAAACAATTATATAAGATGTTATTATTATTTTTTTCATTTGTCTTAATTGGAAATGGTTTATAATTGTTTTCAAAAGCATTACTTAGTAAACATAAAATTAATTCAAATATAAATAATATAGTTGTGTAAAAATTGTATTCATTATTTTTCATAATTTACAAAAAAAATTAAAGGATGGCATAAACCATGGAAAATAAATTCTTAATTCTCATAATTTATAAAGAAGTTAAAAGATAACAACTAATTTTTCATCTCACAAAAAGTATAGAGAGTTCAAAACGAATTATTTATTTATTTTGAGTGTTGTGTATATTTCTTTAAAAAAATAACATAATTTAAAAAAACAAAAATTAATTACATTAATATTCTACTTATATTTAATATGATAAATAAAGAAATCTAATAAATATTATAAATCATTGATTTCATAAATAGTTTATGTAAATTAAGAATAAATGAATGAAAATAATATTATGGTTTTAATTTATTATATATAAGATAGTCAGTTATTGAACTTTGATTATGGATAAAAAATTATTAAAATGACTAGTTTTATGTACACTGTCATTATGATAAAATAATATTATGTTAAAATTGAGGATATTTAAAAATTAAAACTAAAAATTTGTTTTAATAATTTCAATAAGATTTTTTTAGTTAAGAATTAAATTTCTTAATTCTTGTTAATAGTAAATTTTCTACCGTAAATAGCATCCATAATAAACTCCCTATTAAAATACAAAGTTGTTTTAACCATTTGTTACTTTATGGTGGTACGAAAACACGATGCAAAAAAGGAAGCAAAAATTGGTACAAATTTGGAAGCGAAAATTAACACGAATTTGGAAGTAAAACATGGTGCAAAATGGGATGCTAAAGTGGTAGGACAAATGGATGCAAGATTGGATGTTAATTTGGATGCAAATATTGTGCTAACGGGGATGTCATTTAGGAAGCAAAAGTGGATGCTCTCTAGGAAACAAAAGTGGATTCTCTCTAGGAAGAAAAATAGGATGTTATTTAGGAAGCAAAGTTGAATGTTATTCTGGAAGAAAAAAAATAGATGCTATTTTGGACGTCATAAATGATGCTATCTACGACGCAAAAAAAGACGTTTTTTGAGATGCTTTGAGTTTTGTCCATGACACGTCTAGTTTAGCGTCTAGTTTGATCACTAAATGTAAAAAAAATACACTAAAAAGGGACACTAAGTGGGACCCTAATTCCAGGATTTGTTGTAGTGAGCTAGCCCAAATGAAATATGTAGAAACAAAATAGCTATTGAAAAAAATTAAAGAGTGAAGTACGATTGTGATATTATCTTGGTTGGGCCAAAATAAATTGGGATGTGTAACAATATCAAAGCCATGACATATCTAACATGACAGAGATTAAAATCTTCTTGATGTGAGAAAAAGGAGAAAATTGTACATATTTTTATGACGATCGGGAAATGTCATGTTAATAGTAGCATTGGTTCATTATTGCAGGAGAAAATCCAATAGAATATGGAAAAACTATGCATAATATATAATTTAGATATCAACCTATCAACTTCAAGGAAGTTCCATTGATGCGAGTGAACATGTCCTAGTTGAGGTCCATAAAATAATAACATCCAGTACTAAGTATTTAAGTTATTGTCCATGTATTTGTACACATCCATTAACTGCCATGCCCCAGATGACATATATAACAGCACCAATAGGGACAAGGATGAAAAAACTAAAAATGACATAAGTTGTACACATCGAATGATAATAGAGATAAATCTATATTTAATAATTAAAATAAATAAAACAAAAAGTTCCACAAAATCAAACTATTGTAAATGTAAAAATCTTATACATACTTATTGATCTAATTAATTTCATCAATTACTATATGCCATGGATATAACTAGCAACAACCATATTATTAAGATTAATATTTTCAAAAAATGTCGACCGACATATATTTGACAATGATAAATTACTAATACATAGTTTAATGGGAGTTCTAGACTCACTGGCTGATCGAATTTTGATCAAAACAAAAACTTTTGAGAACCCTCACCCCTTATTATTCATATATATAGGTTTCATTGATCCTATCACCCTCAAAGAACATTACCTAATTGATTGTTTTCATGATGCTACGTTGCCAAATGGAAAGCTTATTGGGTGGTGCATGGTTTCAATGCAATGAATGTCGACTTCTGAGTCAAAGAAATGGATCAATTAGAGTACAACGACATGCTCATCTAATATTTTGTTATTACCACTTTTCAATTACCATTTTCAACTAAATTTAATTTAATAGTTGTATCACTATTGGAGTTAATCTAATAGTTATCCAATATAACCATGATTAGAGTTGTTCAAGTTAAGCTAATTATTGTAGAATAATTGGAGTAAAGCTAATAGTTGTATTTAATTGTTAAGCTAATAGTTATCAATTATAACCATTATTAGAGTTGAATTTAATCTAATGGTTATAGAATCATTGGAGTTAAGATAATAGTTGTATCTAATGGTTAATTTAAAATTTAATATATCACCAATTGTAGTTCAAGTAAAAGTCATGATTAGAGTTGAAGTTAAGATAATAGTTGTATCATTAATGTATTTAAGATCATATTTGTATCCAATAATCAAATAGTTGTATCTAATAATTAAATAGTTGAAGTTAAAGTTTAATTTTTCCAACTATCACCAACTGTACATATCAGATGTTAACTAAGCTATTTTTTATTTTTTTTAAATTGTTAATTATGAATTTTGGACGATGCCCATAGAATAAATATGGACAATAAATTTGGATCATTCTCATCCATATATGAAAAAGCATAGATCCACCCAAAAATTATAATATATATATGCCTATCGATGTAAATATCGTGTAATAAAAAGAATTAGGGTGTTTTTCCTACTTGGGATTTTTGTTCTAATGGTGTGCTCTCTATGTTGTTGGTTTCCAGTTGACCTTAGAATTTCTTTCTTAATGAGTGGGAAGCTATGGCTAGAACCCGTATGGACATTGTTGGACTATATCTCCTTTGTCTCGACCCATAGTTCAACAACAACACAATACCAACAAAACACCGAAATACATCGGCCCAACGGAGCAAGCTCAGCCAGCAACACCTGCGAGGTAGGTGTAGTCTCACCTGAGATATCTTAATGTGTAACTTCCAGAACCATTTTCTGTAGTTGGTGAGGGATTACAGTAGGCTTAGCACTCAGCCAAGGTGCTAGATGGAGATGAAGGGATGGAGTCTTTTACTACTCGATAGTGATTCAACAGCATGCCATAACCAACGCACGACACAACCTTGTCTGTAACAACTTAACAACCGATGCAACTGTGTGACGCACCTGATTCCTTAATAATAACTAATAATGTTGTGACTTATATTACAACTTAATAGGGTTTAAAATGAAACCATACACAACTTATCAACGAAGCTTAAACATTCATTCATCCCCTATTTAACAATATTGTGACATACATTCAAACAATAACCATAAACAATGCAAGGTAAATAAATACTCAATCATCCACATAATCATTCAACATTCAACACAGGAAATAACATGGAAACCCATCTGGGAAAATCCACCAAGGTGTTCTTCATCTGGCATGAGAAATATGTATAGTACTGTAATATCCTCTTATATACCCCTAAATATTTTGTAATTATGAATGCATATGGTACTTGTTTTCTAGTGAGGAGCTCAAGGCCAAAGCCCCACCAGTAAAACATTGTAATATATATGAGCTAATTCCCTAAGTTGTAGACTTAGGAGACTTAATACATTGATGCAACTTAACAACGGGAAACTGAAACCACTAAAGGAAAGGGTAAACGATGAGGAAAACTGTAGGGCTGATGCACAATCATGGACTTCTTTAAGGAAACTTTAGATGCCACATAATATTGGAATAAATGGAAAACTCTGATTTTAGGTGACAATTAGGGGTACTTCCCTAACTTATTTGAAGATGAAGTAAAAACAGAAAAGATAGGTAATTGAATCAAATTTCATAATATATAGCATTTATGCAGAGAAAATGTGTGCAAATGATTATAAAATTAGTTTCCAAGAAAGTGGGTTTTCAAATTTTCAGCACATCTTAACATATATGTTTGTGTGGGTGCAACAATATATGAGGTAAATGATGTCCATTTGGGATAAAATCTTGCAGACATATAAAGGACATATGGGCCTAGTGAAACACTATTTATTCGGAATTTTTCATGAATTATTTTTATTACTATTAATTATTGAAGTCAGAAAAGTTTGAAATTAAAACCTTATGTGCGGGTGCAACACTTTAGGGGCAAAAATTAATGAAATCCTTGATTTCTTAATATAACGTCGTAAATATTGATCTCGTCTAGTGCACCATATAGTTTTTTTGGGAAATGGTGATGGAAATCAAAAGTTATATAACAAACAATCGATGTATGTATTTTCGAAAACTAACATGTGTCATTTAGAAAAATAATTATAAATAAATAAAACATAGTTTTGAAGGAAAAAATTATATATTCAGAATTGTCATTTCGTACTCTACAATATCATACATTTTCATAAAAAAATATTGTGTATTTCATGTCAAAACACGAGATCTAATCTGAGCATATTGATAGAGTTCTAAAAGAAAAGCAATAGCCCTGGT
>LPNX010509235.1:0-39019 GCA_001517045.1 Pseudotsuga menziesii
TAGTCCATCAGCATGATCTCCAACCACTACCACTAGTGTTTTATCTGGGCTAATAGAAGTATGCTGTAAAGAAGACAGAAAACAAACAGCTGAATTTTATCAATACAAAATTCTATTTTTAAACTGATACTGATGTCTAAATCCTTGTGGTTGATTCTTGAAAAGAGATCTTAGCTTACATTTACAGGCCATGGAAAAGTATTACTACGAAGGATATAGAAGGTCTCAGCATCAATAATGCGTACAACTGAGTCATTATTTGAGGTCATCAATTGTTTTGCACCACTGCGAACATGATCAATGCATTTTTTGAATGGCATCAGAATCCAACACATTACCGAATAAACAATTCTCAAGCAATACCGACATGATAAGCCAATTTACCTTAACCCAACATGTTTTACCTTGCACTCTCATAGATCTCAATGGCATTAGTGATAGCATTCTCATGATGACTGATCTTTGCACAGTATAAAACTCCAGAGCGATCCAAATTCTGCAGCAGTATCATCCTAAATTTTAGGTTCAATTTCTCTCATTACAAGTACACATATACATATGATTTGAACAAAAGGAGTACAATTGCTTCATTCAAATGTCTAATGCAATGCCTAAGTTAATCCATTAGAAATTGAAACTTCTAGCACACCATAGAGGAATGTACAAGACGAAAATTTGGGCAACAACAAAGCAAAGGCTGAATGGCTGTTAATGTGGTCAACTGTTATACCCAATTTACAATTAATTTTTTTTTTTTAAAATTAACAGCCGTCGCTTAAGCGACGCTTATAAGTGTCGCTTATCCGACAGTTTACAATTAATTTTAAAAAAAAAATTAACATACGTCGCTTAAGCGACGCTTATAAGTGTCGCTTATCCGACGCTTCATCCAACAGCCGTCGCTTAAGCGAAGCTTATAAGTGTCGCTTATCCGACAGTTTACAATTAATTTAAAAAAAAAATAACATACATCGCTTAAGCGACGCTTATAAGTGTCGCTTATCCGACGCTTCATCCGTCTCTCCGTCGTTTAAGCGACGCCTGTGGGTCTAAAAGTTTTTAAAAATTTATGTCATTGTCGCTTAATAAGTGTCGGATAACCGACGAGTTAAATTCAAGCGACGGTTAATTAAGTGTCGCTTAAGCGACAGTTGCTTAAGTGTCGCTTAACCGATGACAAGTTTCCGACGCTTCAAAAAAAACCAAAGTGTCATACATGCGACAGGGAAGTGTCGAAAATCCGACATGACGGCCATCGGATTTTTGGTTAAAATGTAGTAGTGAACCCCATTCTGTTGTGGATTATATGGAGTGGTTAACTCCCTCTTAATCCCTAAATATTTGCATAATTATTTGAATTCGTTTGATGTGAATTCTCCGCAATTATCTGATTGAAAAATCTTGATATTCTTTTCTGTGTGGTTCTCGATCAAGGCTTTGAATTCCTTGAAATTGTTGAATGCTTCATATTTGTTCTTCATAAATTATATCCATGTCTTCCTAGAAAAATCATCAATAAAAGAAACATAGTATACATACCCACTTAATGAACTGAATGACATCGGACCACATACATCGTAGTGGATTATTTCCAAGATTCATTTTTCCTTCCTCTCGCTACTTGGAAATGTCTTCTTTGTGTTCTTTCTTTTTGCACATCCTTTGCAGACACCATCATGTTTTCTCTACATTTCTGGAAGACCTTCAACAACTTTTCTTGCAAGTGGTAGTGCCCTGTAATGCACATGTGCAAGCCTTCTATGCCAAAGTTCATTTAGTTCTACTGAGTCATAAACCAAAGCTTGTTCTGGTTGGCCCTTCAATTTGTATAGACCTCCTTCTTGTTCCTTAATTACTATTGCATCATCAAAAATATTTCCCTTTGGCCACATAAGAAATTGGACATCTACAAAAGAAACCCTCATTCCTTTTGCATCCAATGCAGATATGGAGAGGAGGTTCTTCTTTAGTCCTGGTACAAACAATACATCTTTCATCTTCATAGACTTTTCAGAGTCTAGCTTATAGGAGGATTCACCACTACCTTTTATTGGATACTGGTAGTCATCCCCATGTTTCACCTTGTGAGGTGACTCATGTTCAGATAGTTTCACAAAGGATTCTTTGAATCCCATCATATGTTTGGAAGCACCACTGTCTATAAGCCAATCATTGCTTCCATGTGAGATAGTTCCCATGAAAGCGAAGATCAACACATTTTATTCATCACTTGAAGAATAATCACTTTCTTTTCTGATTCTCTTTGTGGAAGGTTCATCATCCTCTACATCATGATCATGATGTCTTCTCTTGTTTCCCCTTTTCTTGTGAGAGTTCCCTTTGTTTTTAGGACAGTATTTGGATATGTGTCCTTTCTCATCACATGTGTGACATCTAAGAGTAGACATATCTCTTCTAGAGTGTGAATTCTTACCTTTGGAGTAATGATGGTCCCTTCTAGTTTTCTTGGTGTGGACTGTGAGAGCTTGATCTTCATTTCCCATCTTTTCTTCTCGAGCTACTATTCGAGATTCTTCTTGTGAGCATTCTTCCCATAGTCTGCTGAAATTCACTAGCTTCTTTCTGGCATAGATCCCTTGAATGAAAGAGTCCCATGCCCTAAGAAGACCATTCAGGGTGGTCATCATAATTTCTGCATTCTCTACATCTTCATCTACTGCTTCCAGCTATTCCTTGATCTTAAAGACCCTTGTAAACTAAGACTGGATGGTCTCTGCATTCTGGATCTTTACATTCTTCAGTTGGTTTCTCACAGTCATCTTTCGGTTTATGTTCTTTCCTTCAAACAGTTTGGCCAAGGCATCAAACATAGCTAGGTGTCTTTAGAAAGGACACATGTGGTATGAGATGATCCTTGATTTAATCAGCAATAATTCTCTTAACCATGACCAATTTCTTCTTGTGTAAGGCCTTAGCCTCATCTCCCTCTGGAACTGGAACATCCTCATTGATGTAGAAGTCCAACTCATTTTCTTCCAGAACCAGGAAGATCCTATACTTACAGGATTGGAATTTATTGGCTCCCTCAAGCTTTTCATCAAGCTTGGTATGATGAGACATCTTAACTGAGAACCTCAAATGGAAATACAAAATATTTAGATCTTACTAGGTTATGATGTCGGATCTGGCTCTCGAGCTGAATTTTTGCAGAGCTGGTTCAGGTGCAGATTAAGGTTTGGATTTCCTAGAGTTCTGTCAAACCAAAATCTTTGATCTTGATCTCTAAACTTTTATTTTGAGGAGGAGATCAATCCAGACCTGGGATCACTCAAAAATTCCACTTCTGTGGTAAGCCCTAATTTTCGGCAGCAGTGTCGGGTCAAAAACTGAAAATGCTCAGAATTAGATTCTGCTTCGATAGAAAGATGGGCCCTAGAGAAGATAGTCAGACAAACCTTGTTTTGCTGAAAATCTGTGGAGAGAGATCCAAAAAGTAGGAAGCCCTAGTTTCCGCAGCTGCACAGTGTCTTCTTCTCAGGTTAGATCTCATACCATGTTGGATTTTTATCATTTAAGCTAGCATTATCGTAGGATCTTTAACTGAGAGAATAACAAGAACAACAATCAAACATAAGAGACAATGAACAAAAATATTTTCCTCGGGGAAACCATAAAGGAGAATACCCCGCAACTTCCTCAAAGATAGAATCAGCACCAAAAGAAAAACCCCAAAACAGTAAGATGATCTCCCGATAGTAGTAGTCTCTCTCTCTCTCTTGCCCCAACAACTTCTTCTGTCTTAGTTATGCGCTACAACTGAGTGTGAGTGAATGTGTGATAAATAGAGAGGCTCAGTCTCTATTTATACTAATTTCTGACTTGACAATAACTCACTAGGTCTGATTTCTCTAGGAGAGTCTAATAACCCTAGGGCCCCGCAACTGCAGGGACTTTAACCCATGAACAATAGGAGGGTTACCCACAATGACTTAACACGACTTGTTTACATTATTGAATCTCCCGATAGGAACATCGGGACATGACATGACCCAAATACAGCACATACACTTCCCGGAATAAACATCGGGGTACAAGACATAAGATATATAAGTGAATACATTCCGAAGTTACAAATACATCAACAGATGAGATGGGTGGAGTTCATGGCCCGTCATGGTGGCGAAGGATTGAAAGTCAAGTATGGGGCTTCCTTTTTCTGATGGCTGGATGACCAGCTCCTCTTGATTGAGGATTATGCATATGAAGGTAATGAATTTAAAGGAGATCTAGTTCTATCCCTATCGGTGGATGAGAAGCGAGGTGACCTTGGTGCGTAAAACACTAAGATATACATGTTTTTATATTTTTTCCATTTTATGATTTTTGTGTATGGTGATGAGACCTACTTATTATCATGCAGATGTGGGATTAGCGTGGCCTTGAGGATCATCTCCTATAGACATGTGAGCTGGGGATCATTTTGTGCACCGTAGAGATGATGAGATGACCGATCTCGAAGAGAATATCAACAGGATCACCTAATACATCCTAGATATATCAATTGATGGCCTCCCTAGGAGGTACCAATGACACATAATGGGTGTATCAGGTTGTTTTGGTTGCTTGCTACACAGGGTGGCAAGGGCTCTTATGTGCTACCATGAGCACCACTAGGTTTCTACATTATGTATACACTGAAATATCCTAGCTTCAGTATTTTTGTTAGCTTGTGCTACTGAAATCCAACGTTCTTTAGTCGAGGTCTTGAGACCATATTTTTTGTAAAGCATTTATATATATATATATATATATATATATATTTGAGGCCTACTTGTTTTTAATAATGGAATGTTATTTACATGGGTTTTGTGTCTTTTACTACTTATTTACAATGTGCCATGTTACTTTACTTATCAATGTCAAGAATGAGAAATGTACCAATCTAACATATAATTGGAAAGTGAATATGCAATGCATTATAATATATTAGGATGTTTTGATAAGTAATAGATTCAAATGACCTCTCCAACAGACATACCCTTCGAAAAAGTCAAAGAAGCACTAGGTTTCGAATGGCATAAATGTGGTTCAAGTGAGAAACCACAAGCTGAGAGTCCATAAGGTTGACCAAATGATCAATATCGTGAGATGGAGATTTAGTTAGCAACCCTATCACTGCATGATAATTGACAATGTTATTGGTGGTCGAACCTATGCAAACCTCTCTTGAACTAACTAATTCATTGTCTTTAGAATACATTACCCAGGCGGTTGAAGTGAAATTCAAGGTGTGAAGAAAAGCACCATCAACAAAACCATAGAAGGGAGTCATCTGAAAAATTTAAATCAAAACATGCGATAAGCAACATTATACAAGAACCCAAAACCATACTTAAAATAAAAACACACACTTAAAAGGTCAAATATACACATATATACAAGGCACTAATGCAAATATATCCTAAGAATAGTACCTTTTGAGGTACAACCCATTGTGAGGCTTCCTAAAAGGTATCCCTACATAGTCTACAAGCTCATATGCCCCTTTTTCCAATACTTTACTCATGATATAGGGACCATACCACATTGATTCTAGCTTCCCTTTCCCAAGTTTATCGTGTTTCGGATCATAAGTCATAACCATATCTCCTTCATTGAAAACACGAGGGTGAACGGATTTATCATATTAAGCCTTGATCTATTTCTTGTGCGATTCATTATCCAAGGTGGCATCTCGTCCTGTCTCGTCAAGGTTCATTAGATAAAGAAAACATTGTTCTTCAGTAGGAGTATTGGGTAGAAGCTCAATAGCTAGCTTGAGTGACGAAATTTCACATTCAATAGGTAGGGAAGCTTCCAGCCTATAGACCAATTGGAAAGGCGTGGACCCGATCATTGTTTTAACTAAAGTTCTGTAGGCCCAAAGTGCAGAAAATAGAGTCAAATTCCAATTGGATTTATGATATCAAACCATCCTACATAGCATGGTTTTGAGGACCTTGTTAATGGATTCAACCTAACCATTAGCTTATGGATAGTAGGGGGTTGAGTTTTCATGGTGAAAACCCAACTTGGCACTCAAATCGGTCATCATCTTATTACAGAAATGGGATTTGTGATCAGTTATTATGGCCTACATAAATCCAAACCTAGTGATGACATGATTAAATACGAAGAGGGCAGTAATATTACCATCCTCAACATATGTAGGCATTGCCTCAACCCATTTTTGTGAAATAATCAACAACTACAATAATGTAACCATGCTCCCCAAATGAGGTAGGATTAAAATGCATAATGTCAATCCCCCATTTGGGAAAAGGGCCAATGACAATGACAGGGTGTAACAAAGCAAGGTGGGTGCACTTTTACGGATAAAATAGCTGACACGGTGGGAATTTTTTTGACCGCTTCATGGAAATAATTTAAGATCGAGGGGAAAAAGTACCGAGCATAAAGAATTTTTTGAGTTGTAGCCATCCCAGAAATATGACTACCACATGCTCCATAGTGGAAGTCATTGATGACTTGTTCAACCTCATCATGAGAAAGACATCGTCAAAGAATTGAATCAATAACACACCGGTATAAGGTATCATTGAGAATGAGATAATAATTAGCATGGTGTTGAATGCGTCGACAATCGTTGCAGGATAGGTTGGGATGAAATATTTGAGTTTGGAGATATACAATCAAATCTCCATAACATGGATCTATTGTGCTGATTAGGAAGAAGAATTCATCCGAAAATGAATCATTGGGCTCAATTTCCATGAGAGCACAGGGAAGGTCACACATTAACTCCATGAAGACTAAGTACTTCTTAGAAGTGTTCTTAGAGAATTCGAGATCAAATTCCTATAGGATAACAATCCAATGAAAATATTTTCCCCTAGTACCTGACCTGTCAGAATCCTGTACATAGGGTCTTGATCTATGAGCCTGATAGTGGAATGAAGTAAGATGTAATGACAAAAGCGTTACAAAACAATGACCGTATCCAAAGTTATCTTCTCCGCATGTGAGTATTAGATTTTAGATTCAAGAAGACTCTAACTGAGATAGTATATCACATGCTCTTAACCGTTCGAATCCTCCTGCACTAGAACCATACCAATCGTAGTAGTGGAGGAAACAATATGGAGCAGAAAATATTTTAAATAATACAGGGGGTGTAACATAGGTGAGTGTGTTATTGAATGCTTAAAATTATCAAAAACCCATTGATCTTGATCATCTCAAATAAAGGGAGTGTTATTCTTCAACAAATGCATATAGCCATGCGTTTTCTCTGCAAAATTGCATACGAACCGACGAAGAAAGTTTTCCTTCCCTTGATAACTTTTGATTTTAGTGATGTCAACCAAGGGGGTAAAGCAATAATGGCATTAATTTTCAAGGGATCAAGTAAAAATCCATCCTTTGTAAACAACGAAACCAAAAAGGGCATCCATTATCAACACAAAAAAAAACACTTGTGTGGATTAAGCCGGATATGGTAATGACGGCATTTAAGGGAAATGTGTCTAAGATGCCCTGAATGATCCTCTCTCCATTGTGAATGAGTGGGTAGGTCATCCGGATATATTTCCAGTATATGTTTTATATCATGAAAATCATAATGCATGTATCGTTGGAAAGTAGCTCCAGCGTTCTTCAATCCAAACAGCAACATGCGAAAAGCGAAATTTCACCAGAGGAAAATGAATTTTGTTTTATGCTGGTCGACGGGAAATATCTCGATCTGATTGTAGCCAAAAAATCCATCCATAAAATAAAAAACGACAATTCTAGCACAGTTTTCAATGATCTTATCAATGTGAGGGGTAGGAAATTTGTTTTTTGGACAAGCTTTGTTTAAGTCCAAAAAATCGATACAAACACTAATAGTGACCTGCTTCTTGGAGACATGAACAATATTAGATACCCACTCAGTTAAAGGCACGGGGTAGATAAAACCATATTTTAAAATTTTTTCAACTTCAGCTTTAATGGTTGCATCTTTCCTTGGGTGGACCTAGTGAATTTTTTTCTTGTCCAGTTTTGTCGTCAGGTATGTCTTGATCTCATCTACGACTACAGATGGATCAATCCTGGGCATTTCTTCATAAATCTGAGAAAAAATATCATGGAATTCCTTGAAAATAGCTCGGTATTCCTCAGTTTCCGTTGTCCAATAGTTTTGGCCAATGTAAACATGTAGAACAGCACCTAGGTTCATAGATATGTCGATGGGAATTGTTTTAGTGATGTTGCATAACTTCCCTTCAGAATCAACATCTTGTAACAATACAGGCATTTGTGGATATTGGACCATATCAAAACTGATAAGAGAAAAAAAATATGAATTTACCAAATAGACATTAGGAAGAAACAAAGATTAATGATGAGAATCTTCCCATAAAGATTCATCTGGACTCATAATCTCCATGATAGACTCGTGAGATGGAAAATTCTGTGACAGATAATCAAGAGTCAGAAGAGGGGAATATTGCCAATAGGGAAGATGGAATCCAAATGTTGATCATCTATGTAAGAATCAGAAACAAATTGAATGGAATCATACAGGGCTTCGTGTGGACTTAGAGAAGGAAATTCAGCGACCTCTTTTCCTTTAGATATGCCCCTAGTCATGTATGATATTATGTTTATCATGGCAATATCTGTACTAACAGGGGAATCAATAGAAGGAAATACTCCCATGAGGGATTAATATTTCAAAATTCCAACCCCTACAAATTGATAAGGAGGAGGATAATTCCCTAACATAGGAATATTGTTTGTCGTGGTAACAGTGATATCAAGTGAACAATATTCGAGTTGATATATGGTTACAATTTTCCTTTGATGCATAAACTGTAGCGTGTAGAAAACTGATGATGCAAGGACCATCATAGAATAGAACTAATTCTTTCTTAATAACAAGTTGTAATACAAAGGAGTGTTGACCACTTCTACCTGGATAGAAACGGCCTTTCCCTACATCTCGATACATAAAGACGGTAGCAAGCCATGAGTTTGGAAACCTCATTCGTCGAAATATTTCAAAGTGGTTGGTGACTTACTAAGTTTAGGAGAACCAATGACTCTCCAAAAAGACATATACAAGACCGAGGTGGAAGCTCCTTCGTCTAATATAGTCTGATGAACTTTCCAACGCACCGCTCTAGTCATAATTTGAAACGTGAGTTGATGGGATAACCTTGATTTATAATTCTCCACATTAAAAGTGATCATGGTATAATCCTCAAGATGTAAGCCCCCTAGGGATGACAACAAATTCTTCTATTATCCAGGGAAACTTTGGAGTACCTCCAACATGGACATGGCATAAGGTTCTTGTGATAAATCCTCAACAACGTTGTAGAATTGAGTATCTCGATCACTATGATTGAAAACATTTTTACGAATCGTATTCTTAGGAGGGCGTAGGATTGTGTCAAAACTAGGTTTGTCCATAGTGAGAGGACCATTGGAAGGTGGTGGAGGAGAAGGGATGACGGGAGGAGTATTCTTGGAAGATGCAGCTTCATATTTATTCTCATGAGGCTTATCATATGTTTTATTTCTAGTAGTCAATGCAATGGTCTCAGCGGAAATCATTCTGATTTCGTCAGGGAAGGAAGAGGGACCATGTAAAGGTATGTGATCGAATTTTCAAAAACTTTTTTATCTCTTCACGATGAGGGAACTCCTTCATGAAGTGATCGTCTCCACACAACAAACAAGGATACTTAGCCTTCCTTTTAAGTTTTGTATTATTCTCTGGAGTTGTGGATTTGGTATTCTCATGCTGGTTTCCAGGTTTTTTATTTTTACCTTTTACTTTATTCTTATTACTAGGTGTTTGTGAAGGATATATAGCATTCACCTCAGCAAAAATAGTAGGAGTCGAAGAAGTTGTAGTAGAAGAACTCTATGGTTTAGCAGGCTTGGTTGTGGATGAAGGTTGGATTGAACCAACAACACCATCTACAAGAGTCTCAAAGGGCGTATTGGAAGGATCGGTGCTAGGATGACGAGAATTGGGAATCAAATCAAATCAAATCCCAGACCGAGAATATTGGGCCCAGATAATAGCTTGCTCTTCCGTGACAACACCACCCATACCTACATCCCGAGCAATAGGAGGAAACAAGGATTTGGTAAACTAGTAAGCCAACAGTTGATCTAGAATATGAGCTTTGATTAACCTTTGATGTCTCCTCCACTCATGTATATTATTAGATATGTGAGTAGAATTATTTTGTCGAAGAGAGGTCAAAATTTCTGTACTAGTTTCATATTGGATGGGTAACTGGAAATGAGTAAGAAAAAAATTTACCAATGAATTGAAATCCACAAACAAGTGTTGTCGAAGTTCGATATACCATTTTGTGGCTATACCAGTCAGTGTTCTCTAGAAGATCCTCAAACTAATGGAATCATCCATTAGGGAGTTAGATGAACACCACAAATGGAAATTCATCACATGGTTTTTTGGATCTTCTCCTTGTTTCCCTTCAAACTTTGGAATTTCCAATGGTATCTTGACCAGAATTATTGGCCAAAAAGGGTCATGTTGAATGGGATCATTTATTAACTTGGATAATTCTGACATATCCAAGGTAGCTAAAAATGGAAGATGTTAGTTAGTTTGTGGGTAATTGTAATATCCATAAGGTTAGGCTACCCCAGTAGGACCAAAGGTTTGTTTAGGTTGGCCATAATACCCAGTAAATTGTTGATAATTGGGAGTGTTTTGACCCATGAATGGTGGTTGTTCTTGATTAGGTCCAACTTGGGGTCCGTAAGTAGGTTGATTCCATTGATTGGTAACTCCTCAAAGATAAGGAACATATAATGGATTATTGTATTGTGCCCCGCTAAGATATTGATTACCAATATTGCGTTGTTGAGGAGGGACCCAAGGTGATATAGGAGCTTGCAAAACATGAGCAATCAGACCATAACCAACATGACCACTAGGTCCAACAACTGGAGGGGGAGGATGTGGAATTTTATGTAAAACATGTACATAAGATGCCTTATATGTATGCGAGGTAGAGGGTAAAAAATGACTTCCAACGTTCGACAAAGATATGGGAGGAATAGAAGTTCCTCCCATTTGATAATTTAACAATGGATTATGGATAGACTGTGGCACTCCTGCAGGAGAGGTAAGTCTAGCCATCGTGGGTGCAGATGGAGTAATCCCTGGAATGGCAATAGAAGGGATATTCAGCGATGTACCTAAGATATCACTAGGTAAATGGTAGGGTAAATTCCTTTTAGAGTTGGAGTTAGATCCATAGTTGACACATTTACGGTACTAGTAGAACCAAACTAAGAGTTAGCTTGGCCAATGGTGGTTTCCAAAATGGAGAATTCAACCCAAATATAGGAGCCACTGTTTCATCAAGCTTAAATTGATTAAGCCTAGCTCTAGAAGGAGTTGGTATATTAAAAGATGGATTCCAACATGAGGGTTTATACACTAAAGGTGGTACTACAAAGTCAATAATGGGATTATTGGAAGGAGGAAAGAATTCACCTCCTCCTTCTGTAATTGGAAATTATTCCAATTCGGGCATAAGACCACTACCTGCTTCAAAATTTATATCCATATCTCACTCCATGGGAGGTAGGGTCGTCGGATTTAAAGGATGTTCAGGTGACAAACCTTGTAACCGACAAGACCTTCTCCATAGGAAATCAACGAGTTTGTAAAGTTCAAAATGATCTTAGAAGTAAAATATCTATCTAATCAGGAAAATCAAATGTTGCTCAAGCTAAAGAAACAATCAAAACTTGTGATAGGATTCGTAAAAAAGTCAAGATCCTCACAGGATTGTCAAACCATCACAACCCATGATATAATGCATGGTAAGACATTAAAACACTACAGGGAGAATTGGGACCGTACCATTTCCTGAATACTCGACTACCTAGGTGACACATGTGTAACAATCTCCCTGAGTGTTGAAATATTGTAACTTTGAAGAATATTCTATATGTCTTTCTTTGTGGTCCCCGATGGTCCTACTGGGAGAACCACTTGTATTAATTTGTACCCTGATGCTCCTAATCGAAAGAACTAATAAGAGTCATGAGGCAATCCCCTCTAATTGCAAAGGTGGGCCATTAGCACCGCAGTGTGGTTACTTGAGCCTACATGTGTAACTCGATCCTACATGATTAACTCGAGCCTACCTGATAGATGAGTTCAATTAAGTGAACGGATGAATATAAATAGAGGTGTAGTGCTCCTCATTTGGAACACACACTCTCACTTGTGTAGCGCATTAGTGGAGAAGAGAAGTAGCTGGAGAAGGAGGAGGATCAAGCTTTGATCTCCTTGCTAGTTTTATCTTTTATCTTTTATCTTTTGGGGCATCTATCTTGAGGAAGCTTTTGCTGGTTTTTTCCCTTTAGGGTTTTCCCAGGATAAATATTTGTGTTCCTTTTGTATGGTTGTGCTTGTCTATCTTTCAGTGATCCTTTTTATATGCTTTTGTTATGAAAATGAAATGAAGTACTGATGTTTTAGCTAAGCATATGAAAATTTAACATGGTATCAGAGCCACCTTGAAAGAAGACATTGTGTAGCTAAAGAATCTATGGCTTCTTATTTTTTTGGGTCTCTATCCATGATCGATCAACAAAAGAAGGCTAGACAGACTCTCCATTGAAGGGCGCATCTTTCTGTTGAAGCGGATTTTGATTCCGAGCATTTTCAGTTTTGGTGCAGAAAATTAGGGCTTTCTACAGAAGAAGAATTTTTGAGTAATCCCAGCATAGGATTTTTTTCCTCATCAAAATCGAAGTTTATAGACCTAGATCAAGAAATTTGGTTGGGTGAAACTCTGGGAAAGTCAAACCCTAGTTTGACCCCAATCTGGAAAAACCCTAAATACTAAAACTGGTAAGTTTTGGTACATTCGCTATATCCTGAGATTGGTGAAGTATCAAGAGTTGAAAATTGCAGAGGCCGAAGATAAAATGGTATTTTACACTTTTTCTGAAATTCAGCCTCATATTCTCTATATTCTAGGAGATATGATCCCTCCAAGTTAGGGTTCCAACCTCTTCCAGAATTCATCCCTAAACAGGACACCTTGGGAGAATTGCTGTAGCATGGGCTACAGATGTCCAAATAGAATTCTTAAAGATGTTCTAGAAATATTACGGCCTATAATTTCTTTGATCCAAATTTCAAAACCTGAAGATGAACCACTGACACATGGCATGCCATACAACTGCACTGTTATGAAAAGTCCTATAACAAGTCACCTTGGGAAAATGATCCTAAATTCCAATTGTTGAAACCAATTCTAATGAAACTTGTGCTGTTGGATCAGGGACATGCGAGGTTACCTCAGTATGAAATTTCAGACATAGAGGAGTATTAATTTCAGAGATATCATAGAAACCGTAACAGGCATTTCTGCAGAAGAAATTGGAAAACTAGGGCTTCCTGTTCTGGGAGCTTCCCTCCACTGTTTTCAGAAAAGGAGTACATTGGACAGCTCCATTTGAAGAGATATATATTTCTATCCAATCAGATCTAAAAGATTCCAATTTTTTAAAATTAGGGTTTCTCTTACAAACCCTAGATCAGCCAGCTCCAGAAGCAGGACGGACACCTCAAATCGGTAAGATCTAATATTTTGCTATTTACATTTGAGGTTCTCATTTCAAAATGATCTATCATATCAACTTGATGATAAGCTTGGTGAAGTTGAAAACTTCCAAGCATGGAAGAATTTTATCTCTCTGAAGAAAATGAATTGGACATCTAGATGAGTAGAGAGGTTCCAGTTCTAGAGGGAGATGAGCCTCAAAGACTTACACAAGAAGAACTTGATCAAGGACAAGAAGATCATTGTTGATTCAATCACAAATCAACTTATACCACAAGTGTCTTCCCTAAAGACACCGAATATGTTTGATCAAGATATTTGAAGATAAGAGCTTAAATCAGAAGATGGCTTTGAGAAAACAGTTGAAGAATGTGAAGATCCAGAATGCAGAACAACCTGAAGTGGTAGAAGAAGAATGTATGCCAGAAGTAAGTGATTACTTTCAACTTGACTAATAAGAAGAGAAGAATAAGATGGGAGCAATTGAAGATCAAGCTCTCACCATTCAAAGAAGATCCCTCAAGCGACGAGGAATATGAAAAACTCAATTCTTGAAGAACCTTTTATTCGTCTTATCATTTGGATAAGAAATGATGATTTCATGAATGAAGAAGATGATAAAGCAGAATGATCAAGATGGAGTCTACCCATGAAACAAATAAAAGATAAGTATTCAATTGCCATTTCATGATATTGTTTTGTTATGCATTTGATTGTATTCAGTTGATGTGTTATGCATGATATATTGTTTACATTAATACTACTAATATGCATGTGATGGGTAAGTAGCTCATGGTGCTATACAACTCTCCAGTGCTACTTATCGAACCTCTTTGCTGACATATTGGATTAGTGCAAAATCTCAAAGATGTCATGAATGTTGTATTGGCTAAATAGTTGCATGATGCATAAGAATTTGTAATTATGCATATGTTTTATGAAATAGTTCTAACCATGCAACTGGTGCATTTGAATTGTAGGAAATGTCCTATACAACCTCCTATAAGAAAAGAAGGATGAGACTTGTTCCGAAGAACAAGTGATGACAATTCAATAAACATGAATCTGAAGCTCCCAGGGTCAAAGACACCATGACGGAAGAAATATCTTCAGAGAGCGGTAGATCCACCTCAAAGGATGAAGACCACCATGGGTATGAGAGATAACTCAAGATGAAGAAAAGAATGCTATAAAAGAAACTATGATCAAAGAATAACAGTTGATCATGGGGAATGATGTATACAATATGATTTCGAGACATAAAGGGAAGTACATAGTATCCTCCATATGGATCTACAAGAACAAGTGTACAAAGAAAGGTTCATGATTTTCCTCAGAAAGAATAGACTATGACATGACATACTCTATTGACCAGTATATATCAAGCATAGAACCACCTGTACAAAATGAAGAAGGAAGATAATACTCCACTTCAAGGGTAGTGACTACAGAAGATATCTGAGTTCGACACGGTACGACATGATGGACAGCTTCTTGATGGATTGAGACTTTACCAAGAGTAAAGTGGGTTCCAACCTTCAAAGTTGAGTGCAGAAGACTAGGATATGTTGATGATTTGACAAGATGAACTCATGGAAGATGTTATGATGAAAGAATACTAGAATGATGTATGGGATATAGTTCCCAACCCAGAAGGAAAGAGTATTGTATCCTCCAAATGGATATACAAAATAGATCATGCAGCTGACGGAAGTATCGAGAAGTATAAAGCAAGATTTGTGGCCAGAGGTTTCTTTCAGAAAAAGGGAATTAATTCTGAAGAGACACTTACTCCAAAACGTAAGGTACACTTCCTTCAGAACTATCATGGTAGTTTCTTCCATAGTGAAGTAAAGACAATCCTTCCTTAATGGAATGATTGAGAAAGAGTTTTACATCGAATATTCACGAGGATTTGAAGTTGAAGCCAGATGGAATCACATATGCAAGTTGAAGAAGGCCCTCTATGGCCTGAAGCAAGCTCCCAGAGCTTGGTATGAAAGAATAGATAGTTTCTTGTCGAGCATGGGATTTACCAAGAATAAAGCTGATCCTAACCTTTATCTCAAGGTTGTAGAAGATGAACTTGTCATCCTGTTATTATATGTGGATGACTTATCCTTGACAGGAAATGAGAAACAGATCATGGAAAGCAAGAATAAACTAGCAGAAGAATTTGAGATGAAATACCTTGGGTTAATGTATTATTTCCTAGGTCTAGAAGTATGGAAAAATTCAGAAGAAATCTTTCTCAACCAGGGAAAGTATGCGGTAGAGATATTGAAGAGATTCAATATGTTGGAATGAAAAGTCATGGCCACACCCATGGACTCCAACCTGAAGCTGTTAGCTGATGACTCATCAGAGTTAGTGGATATGACTCATTATAGACAGATCATTGGGTCATTGATGTACTTAAAAAATACCAGACCTGACATTTGTTTTGTTGTGAACACCTTAAGTCAATATCTTGTTCAACCAAGACGGGTTCACCTAGTAACTGCAAAGCATGTGATGAGATATCTGAAAGGGACTATAGACTTTGGTTTATATTATGATGGTAGCCATGAGTATATATAGTATGGCTACACAGATGCAGATTGGGCCAGAAGTATCTCAGACAGGAAAATCACATTAGGTAGATGATTTTGTTTGGGGTCCGCTATGAGTTCATGGTTTAGCAAGAAACAGTCCAGTGTTTCTCGTAGCATGGCTAAAGCAGAATACATAGCAGATTGCTCTACTAAGTTGTGAAGCCATATGGCTTTGGAAGCTGATATCAGGTCTCTTTGAACTGAATATGGATACTACATTGATTCTATGTGATAACGAGAGTTGTGATAACAGAGAACCCTGTGTTCCGTCATAACACAGAGAAATCTGTTATTTCTACATTCAAGATAAAGATGCATATAGATGATGTTTCAGTATTTACATACTGTAGATGCAGATGATGGTGACCTGATGATGCTTTCAGTATTCACATACTGAAGATGTAGATGAATATGGTTTAGATGATGATGCGCTGACAAATCATATGTCTCGGGTAAAGTTCGAACACTTTCGAGACAAGCTTGGTGTGGTTCAGAAATACCTTCCTCGAAAAGGGGAGTAGTGATGTTGCAGTGGGATTGTATCATCCCTGGACACTTGTCCTAAAGTGACCCGAAGACCTCAGTCTTCAAGAATGAAGAGGGATTGTATCATCCCGGGACATATGTCTAGAAGTGATCCGGTGACTTCGGTCATCGAGAATGTGGTGGGATTGTATCATCCCTGCGCACTTGCCCAAAAGTGACCCGGAGACCTCGGTCTTCGAGAATGAAGAGGGATTGTATCATCCCAGGAAATCTGTCCAAAAGTGATCCAGTGACCTTGGTCCCCGTGAATGTGGTAGGATTGCATCATCCTTGAACTTCGGTTCAAAATGTATCCGGGGGTCTCGACCCCCGTGAATGTGGTAGGATTGCATCATCCTTGAACTTCGGTTCAAAATGTATCTGGAGGTCTCGACCCCCATGAAAGTGGTAGGATTGCATCATCCCTAAACTTTGGTTCAAAATGTATCCAGAGGTCTCGGCCCCCATGAAAGTTATGGATTGCATCATCCCTGAACCTTGGTTCAAATTGTATCTGGAGGTCTCAGCCCCCATGAAAGTGGTGGATTGCATCATCCCTGAACCTAAGTTCAAAATGTATCCAGAGATCTCGGTCCCCGTGAATGTGGTAGGATTATATCATCCTTGAACTTCGGTTCAGAATGGATCTGATGACTTCGGTACTCGAGAACATGTGTTGATCCCGTAATTCCTAGAGGAAGGATTGTCTGAGTTCCACATCTATGTTGATCCCGTAATTCCGAAAGGAAGGATTGTTAGTAACTCTGTAAAGACCTAAATCCCATAATTCCGAAAGGAAGGATCATTGAGTTGATCCAGTAATTCCAATAGGAAGGATTGTCTGAGTTCCATAGATGTGTTGATCCCGTAATTCCAATAGGAAGGATTGTCTAAGTTCCACAAATATGTTGATCCCGTAATTCCAAAAGGAAGGATCATTAGTAACTTCGTAAAGACCTAAATCCCGTAATTCCGAAAGGAAGGATCGTTAGTAACTCCATAAAGACCTCAATTCCGTAATTCCGAAAGGAAGGATCATTGGTAACTCCGCAAAGACCTAAATCTCGTAATTCTGAAAGGAAGGATCATGTTGATATTTTGATGATGTTGATGTTTTTATGATGATGATAATGTTTTTGATCGAAAGATCAGATGTCGCTGATGATGATGATGTTCTCTGATCGAAAGATCAGAAGTTGCTGATGATGATGATGTTCTCTGATTGAAAGATCAGAATATGATGATGATGATGTTTCTCTGATCGAAAGATCAGAAGTTGCTGATGATGATGTTCTCTGATCAAAAGATCAGAATATGATGATGATGATGTTTTCTGATCGAAAGATAAGAAGTTGCTTATGATTATGATGTTGCTGCTGACGATGATGTTTTCTTATCGAAAGATCAGAATGCGATGATGATGATGATGTTTCTGATCGAAAGATCAGAATGTGATGATGATGAGATCCTGATGATGATGATGCCGTATTATCAAAGTATGATGATGATGACGTACTGATCGAAAGATCAGAATATGATGATGAGATGATGTTATAGTATGATGATGTTCGGTTGATGATGGTTCTGATCGAAAGATCAGAGGCTGATGATAATGATGAGTCTGATTGAAAGATCAGAGTATGATGATGATGACGTACTGATCGAAAGATCAGAGGCTGATGATAATGATGAGTCTGATTGAAAGATCAGAGTATGATGATGATGTTGTTGTTGATCGAAAGGCCAAAGTGCTGAAGAAGATGTTATTGATCTAAAGGTCAAAGTATTGAAGATGATGTTGCTAATCGAAAGGTCAAAGTGTTGAAGATGATGTTGCTGATCGAATGGTCAAAGTGCTGAAGATGTTGCTGATCGAAAGGTCAAAGTGCTGAAGATGTTGCTGCTGATTGAAGAGTCAAGATGCTGCTGATCGAAGTGATCAAAGTACTGATGAGGTTGAAGACTAAATATTGAAGATGAAGGCTACATGATGTTGAAAAGCTTCCAATGATTTATAGATGTATCACCCTGATGATGTTGATGATTTCCTCTATCTCTCTCCTATTATTGTTGTTGTTGATGTTGTTATAGAATACCCTTCTCGTTAAGGGGGAGTGTTGAAATATTGTAACTTCGAATAATATTCTATATGTATTTCTTTGTGGTCCCCAATGGTCCTACCGGGAGAACCACTTGTATTAATTTGTACCCCGATGCTCCTAATTGGAAGAACTAATAAGAGTCATGAGGCAGTCCCCTCTAATTGTAAAGGTGGGTCATTAGCACCCCAGTGTGGTTACTTGAGCCTACATGTGTAACTCGAGCCTACATGATTAAATCGAGCCTACCTGACAGATGAGCTAACTTAAGTGAACGGATGAATAGAAATAGAGGTGTAGTGCTCCTCATTTGGAACACACACTCTCACTTGTGTAGCGTATTAGTGGAGAAGAGAAGTAGCTAGAGAAGGAGGAGGATCAGGCTTTGATCTCCTTGCTGGTTTTATCTTTTATCTTTTATCTTTTGGGGCATCTATATTGAGGGATCTTTTGCTGGGTTTTTCCCTTTAGGGTTTTGCCAGGATAAATCTTTGTGTTCCTTTTGTATGGTTGTGCTTGTCTATCTTTCAGTGCTTTTGTTATGAAAATGAAATGAAGTATTGATGTCTTAGCTAAGCATATGAGAATTTAACAATGAGTGCTATTCTGAGTGTATTGTAGTGATAGGACTGTCAAAGGGCTATGCTTAGATGGTCAGCTCAAATTCATAGTAGTGTTGTCTAATGCACAACTATTTGAAAGGGGCCTTCCTATATACCACTCAGTACGTGAAGGACCTTTCTATATGTTAGTTTTGTACATAGGGAAGTGTTCCCCTAGTGACGTTTTGCTTAGTCACTTAGAGAGGGGACATAAAGTGACCCTTGCATTAAATGACTTAAGTAAAAGCATTAAATTTGACTTTAGAGCATTAAAGTCACTTTTTGATCAATTTAAGTGGGTGAGTGAAATTAATACTTTAGAAATAAAATATGGGCATTTAATTTCATCCCTTGATATAATCTAATATCCACCGTTAGATTATAATCCACCTAGGGTTTACTCAAAAAGGCAAGGGAAAGGAATTTTGTCTCACTTTTGTAGATTGAAGTGAGAAGAGAGAGATGAGAGAGAGAAGAGTGAAAGTTTCCATTTTTCTTGAGCAAGAGGAAAAATTTTGAAGCATGCAAATCGAGGGAAAGGACAACAAAAAAGAGGGAATGAAAATTGAGGATAAGACAATATAATTTATTACTGGTCCATACAGTCTGTATGGTACGGTTTTCGAGGTAGCAAGCATGATTTTCGAGGCAGCTTTTTGGGCACAATTTTCAAGAAAAAAATGGGCATGGATTTCGAGGTCCGTATGGTCAATACCGTCCGTATATTTTATCCGTACAGTCCATATAGTGGCATGGAAATTGAGGTAGAAAACAGAGAAAAATCAGAGTTTGATTTTTGCTACTCGGCACGCAAATCGAGACAGAAATTTATCTTCCGGGTTGAGATAAGTTGATTTGATATTTTCTGTGTATTGCAGTAAATGATAAAATTCTCTAAAAAAATAAAAATACTCTCTCTAACTGGTTTTCCCCCGGTGGGTTTTTCCAAGGCCATTGGCCAAAAATCCTAGTGTTCTATGTGATTCAATGGAGTGCTGATTTTTATTTCCTATCACTGAAAAGATTGTTTATAGTAGTGTTTTAAGTCTGAAAATTTTTGTTTGTTTCCAACACTTTATTTTTCTGAGAATGTCATAAACAGTGATATAAATTTTACTTGAAACCTGTGGCTGAAAACTAGTGAAAAATCTACATGGTATCAGAGCGGGTTTTGGCAAAAAACTAAATTTTAGCATTGAAATAGTGATTTCCAGAATTCAGAAAAACCTTTGTGACAGTAGTACATTTTGTTTAAACTTGTTATTTAATAAAATGACTTCCGTGGGGTTGAGAACTGAGGATAGGTTGGATGGGTCAGTGAACTTTGTCTCATGGAAAGCCCAGATTTTACTTGTGCTGATGGAGAATGAGTTGTGGGAGGAAGTAGTTAGGAACACTACAGCAAATCCCGTTACTATTCCCCCTTCTACGGATACAATGTTACTTGCAGCATTTAATAAGAAAGATAGTAAAGCCATGAGGATAATATTAGATGTTGTTAAAGATCATGTTATTCCTCACATTTCCAGGAAGGATCATGCACATGAGATGTGGAGTGCTTTGACCGGGTTGTTTCAGAGTACTAATGAAAACATGAAGATGAATCTTAGAGAGAAGCTAAAGAACGTCAACATGGTCAAAGGTGAGATGTGTATGGCTTATCTTACTAGGATCTTTCACGTGAGAGATGAGCTTTCAGCTGTAGGTGAGGCTATTATTCGTCTTGAGTTAGTGCGGGTAGCCCTGAATGGGGTGACTGCACCTTGGGCTGTGTTTTTTCAGGGGTTGGTGGCCAGAGAGAACTTACCTGATTGGGATAGAGTATGTGATGACTTTGTTTAGGAGGAGACTCGAAGGGGTTTCTTACAGTGTAGTGGTTCTACTAGTAGGGGATATTAGGAGGATGCGGCTTTGGCAGCAAAGGGGAAGAAGAAGAGCAAGAAGGGTCCCAAGAAGGGTGGGGCCAAGAAACAACAGGATGGGTAGAATAAGGATATGAGCACTATGAAGTGCTTTGAATGTCACAAGATGGGACACTATGCTGCTACATGTCTAAACAAGAATAAGAAGAAGCAACAGACAGTCGCTTCAGCTAAGATCGATGATTTTGTAGCTAGATTTCAGAGTGAGTTTTCACTTTGCATTGGGCATATTGAGAGAGAAAGCATCCATTCTCACTAGTGCAGATGTTGACAAATGGTGGGATTTTTCCTATGTGACAAACCATTCTTACAGCGCATCTAATTCCAGAAATTGGTACATAGATAGTGGAGCCTCGAGCCACATGACAGGTGCTCATGAGATGTTCTCTTAGCTTTCATAGGAAGATACAGATGTGGAGGTTGTGTTGGGATATGACTCAGTAGTTAGTGCAGTTGGATGTGGGACCATTACATTTAAGAGGGAGTCCATGAGTCCCATGGTATTGCGGGATGTATTGTATGTACCTAGACTAAAGAAGAGCCTAGTGTCAGTATCCATGGTCGAGGATCAGGGTCTTGGAGTGTCTTTCATTCGTGGACACATGCATATGTTTCCCAAGACTGCAAGACCATCTGCTTCAGTTTTCGTTGAAGCGAGATTTGGGAAACTGTATAGGCTCTTGTTTCATCCACAACATGCTTTAGCACATAGCAGTAGCAGTGAGTTGTATGAGCTTTGGAATAGGAGGATGGCTCATTTGCATCATCCAGCCTTGGGGTTGTTGAGGCACATTGTGACAGGTTTACCAGAGTTCAGCATAGGGCAGAGTGATGTATGCAAGGGGTGTGCTTTCGGAAAGTACACCCAGACTTATTTTTCGAGCAGTGATAGTAGGTCAGCTGGTACTCTTGACTTGATACATTCAAACTTATGTGTCCTTGAGGGGATACAAGTATTATGTGACATTCATTGATGACCATTCTAGGAAGACCTAGATCTACTTTCTGAAGAGCAAGAAATCTAAGGAAGTCTTGTAGAGGTTCCAACAGTTAAAAGCTCTTATGGAGAACCAACCATGGAGGAATATCTGAGTCTTGAGATCAAATAACGGGGGTGAGTATACCTCCAAGGAGTTTGATGGATTTTGTAGACAGGAGGGGATCAAAAGACAGTTGACAGTTCTGTATACTTTAGATCAGAATGGAGTAGTAGAGAGGAAGAATAGGTCCATTGTTGGAACAACTTGAGTTATGTTACATGACCAGTCACTTCCTTTCTTTCTCTGGGATGAGGCTTGCAGCACCGCTGTATATCTTTAGAACAGGAGTCCCCATCAGGAAGTGGGGAACATGACACCTGAGGAGTGTTTTTCAGGAAAGAATCCTGAAGTTGGTCATTTTTGTATATTTGGTAGTCTGACTTACTCTCACGTCCCTTCAGAGAAGAGGAGAAAGTTGGATCCCACTGCAGAGAAGGGCATCTTTGTGGGTTATGATGATACTGCGAAGGCCTTCCATGTTTATCTTCCCTCCTAAAGGAAAGTGGTGGTGAGGAGAGATGTGAAGTTTGATGAAGAGCGAGCCTTTAGGAGGTCAAGAGAGTCAGAGCATGGAGGATAGTAGGTCCCTACACCTGAGGTTATGAAACAGGTTCCATCTACGCAGTAGTCAGGATCACAAGTTTTGGGGGTTACAGGACCATAGAGTGTTGTCACGGGTTCACCAGGTTCAGTGGTTAGGCCAGCAGGGTATTTAGGGACAGGTGATGGGTATACTATTACACGTACACCTTACAAGGGATTGGGATTAGGATTGAGATTAGGATTACAGGTTACACTTGGTGTTGGCACACTAGCTTCAGGTTCACAGGTGATTGGGGCTTCTAGCTCTGGTAGTTCTTCATATGAGGACAGGAAAATGTGGCAAGAACGTTCAGGGAAGAAGAAGCCTAAGTGGCTTCAGGAGACCTTGAAGGATGCATTAAAGGCTGGGAAATCCAGTGACAAGGTGAGAGCCATCAAGATGCCTGACAGATTGGGCATGGTGTTGGTGGCTTGTACATGAGATTCTGATCCTTCAACTTTTGAGGAGGCCTCCCGAAATTTGGTATGGAGAGATGCCATGATGGATGATTACCATTCCATCATGAATAATGATGTATAGGATATTGTTCCGAGACCAAAGGGGAATTCAGTGGTGACTTCTCGTTGGATTTACAAGCCGAAGCATGCAGTAGATGGGAGTGTGGAGAATTATAAAGCCAGGTTTGTAGCATGAGGGTTTTCACAAATTGAGGGCATAGATTATGATGAGAATTTTGCGTCGGTTGCTCAATATACATCTATCAGGGCATTGATTTCCATTGCGGAATAAATGGGTTGGAAGATCCATCAGATGGATGTGAAGACCGCATTTCTCAATGGGATCATACAAGAGGAGATTTACATTCAGCAGCATCAGGGCTTTGAAATACATGACAGAGAGACATATGTATGCAGGTTGAAGAAGGCCCTTAACGGGCTGAAGCAAGCTCCAAGAGCTTGATACTCCAAGATTGATTCTTACTTGCTGAGTACGGGGTTTTTGAAGAGTGAAGTGGATCTGAATCTATACTTCATCATGGTTGGAGATGATCCGCTTGTTCTTCTGCTATATGTTGATGACTTGTTTATCACAGGGATAGAGAGACCCATTATAGCTGGCAAGAAGGATCTTGCAGCAGAGTACGAGATGACTGATATTGGGATGATGCATTATTTTTTGGGATTGGAGGTTTGGCAGGATCCTGGACATATTTTCCTGGGGAGGGGAAAGTATGCGGTTGATATTTTGAGGAGATTCAGGATGGAGGATTGCAGGACTATGTCGACACCTATGATCACCGACTGGAAGAAGCTTCATGCTTCTGAGGAATATTTGGTGGATCCTACTTTATACTGTTAGCTTATTGGGTCATTGATGTATCTAGTCAACACTTGGCCAGATTTGTGTTTTGCAGTGAACACTCTTATCCAGTTCATGGTTGAGTCTAGGAGTGTGCATTGGGTCGCTGCAAAACATGTGCTGCGCTAACTTTCACGGACAGTGGATTTTGGTTTGGAATACAGGAGGTCAGAGGGGATCATATTGGTTGGCTATATAGGTTCAGATTGGGCAGACAATGTAGCAGACTGGAAGAGCACTTCTGGAAGTTGTTTCAGTTTGGGCTCGGCAGCAGTGTCATGGTTCAATCGGAAGCAAAAGTATGCTGCATTGAGTACTGGAGAGGCTGAGTACATGGCAGCCAGTTTAGCCAGCTGTGAGGTCTTGTGGCTTCACAAGTTGCTGGAGAATTTATTTGTTCAGAAGATTAGGCCTATAGTTATTTACTGTGACAATCAGAATTGCATCCAGCTCTCTAAGAATCCAGTTTTCCATGACAGGTCAAAGCACATTGAGATCAGGTATCATTTCATCTGAGACTATGTTTAGAGATGGGTAGTGATGCTTCAGTACATTTCCACAGATGAGTAGGTAGCTGGCATTCTGACAGTCTTTGGGGAGGGGCAAGTTTGTCTTATTCATAGACAAGTTGGGAGTGGTCCAGAACACCTTCCTTGGTAAGACGTAGTGTTAGTTTTGTACCTAGGGAAGTGTTCCCCTAGTGACTTTTGCCTTAGTCACTTAGAGAGGGGACATAAAGGGACCCTTTCATTAAATGACTTAAGTAAAAGCATTTAATTTGACTTTAGAGCATTAAAATAATGTTTTGATAAATTTAAGTGGGTGAGTGAAATTAATATTTTAGAAATAAAATATGAGCATTTAATTTCAGCCCTTGATCTAATCTAATCTCCACCGTTAGATTAGACTCACCCTAGGGTTTACTCAAAAGGAAAGGGAAAGGTATTTTGCCTCACTTTTGTAGATTGAAGTGAGAAGAGAGAGCTGAGAGAGAAGAGAGAAAGTTTCCATTTTTCTTGAGCAAGAGGAAAAAATTTGCAGCATGCAAATCGAGGGAAAGGAAAGCAAAAAATAAGGCATGAAAATTGAGGAGAATACAATAACATTTATTATTGGTCCGTACAGTATGGTTTTCAAGGCAGCAGGCATGCTTTTTTAGGAAAATTTATGGGCATGATTTTTGAGAAAAAGAATTAGGCACAGATTTCGAGGTCTGTACCGTCCATAGCATTTGTCCGTACAATCCATACAGTTCGTCCGTACAGTGGCACAAAAATCAAGGTAGAAAATAGAAAAAAACCAGAGTTTGATTTTTGCTGCTCGACACGCAAATCGAGACAAAAATTTATCTTCCGGGTTGATATAAGTTGGTTTGATATTTTATGTGTATTGTTGTAAATGATAAACTTCTCCTGAAAAATAAAAATACTCTCTCTCTGACTGGCTTTCCCCTAGTGGGTTTTTCAAGGGCCATTGGCCAAAAATCCTAGTGTTCTGTGTGAATAAATGGCGTACTAATTTTTATTTCTTGTCACTGAAAAGATTGTCTACAGCAGTGTTTTAAGTCTGAATTTTTTTATTTATTTCCAGCACTTTATTTTTCTGAGAATGTCATAAACAGTGATATAAATCTTACTTGAAACCAGTGGCTGAAAACTAGTGAAAAATCTACACTATATACCTCAAGGGTATGTGAAAGGTCGTTTTATATAACATTTATATAATATTTATTTTGGGTAATATATACCTGAATTACAACAAAAGGTTTACATTCATTTTTTCAATACTTTTACATGGCTAAGTACATGAATAACATATCCTGGAGGAGGTACAATAATAATACGATAAATATACAACAAAAATATATTCTGAAGTTACACTAACTTCAAAAACCGACATAACTAATATAATAATACTAATGACAACTACCAATAATAGACCACATATGAAATCAAGACTAATATAATGTGTCACGCTATAGGGGAATATATGATGAACTTGTATGGCTTATCATGCCCCTTTGATGCCAGATAAGTTTTCTTTCATTCCTCTAATTGAGTTTAACTGATGAACCTTTCAGGGAACTTACTGAATTGACGCAACTAAATAATCTTGAATAGATGTGTTACCTTCAATAAATTGCTGACTGATTATAAAAATATATTGATGTTATGACTATAATCCAAACTAACTATCAATTATGAATGAATTATTATTATAACTTTGAACATGCTAATGATTGACTAGCACATGTGAATAATTATGATGATTATTTCATTATGTTGAATGAATCAGAAATGTGGAAAAATGAAGTTGTCGAACACCTATGTTATGAATTAAATGGACAAATATTTCTTGTAAATTTGAATATATACTGGTTAATGAATGACAATAAATGAAATTAAATATTATGTGATGATATTTTTTAGCATTGTAACTAATATGTGCTTTGAGTGTGTGTGGATTGGTAGGTAAGATGATTTACTGACTGAGGATAAAGGGGGGTCTCAAAAGATGGGAAAAACACACATGGTGGTATAATGCTGGATTATTGCCACCCAATAGAAATCCACACATGAGTAGAAATACCTTCATCTTTTCTTGAGTGACGTGATGTCATATGGATGAGACCCCAATGAATTGGTCACATATGAGGTTGTTTAGGGGCACGCAGTAAGGATGATCTTACTCCTCAATGCTATTAGTCTCACATAGAGTATAGAGGATTGGTGTATGGTAATGATTCCTACACCACTACATGAACTCCCTACACAACAAAAAGAGTAAATTATTGTCAGAAGGGCACATAGATGAGATACCTAGACAATCACTAGAAAGAAAGAGGAAATTATTGTTGGAAGGTCCCATAGATGTGGTAAGTATAAAATCACAAGAACATAATTTATGTAAATATTTTGTATTAGACATATAGTTATGCATTAGTTTGTTTTGTGAATAAATGAATCATTGTAATTATAAAAAAGAAAAATATTTAGATATGGAGCAAATCTAGACTTGGAAACATTTTAGAGTTAACTCCACTTGCATCCACTAATTTAGGGACTAGAATCCTACCATAAGGAAAGATATAGGAGAAAATTGTGGGATATATGTGCACTCTCATGTGAGAACGACATAAGGATAGGTGAATAATAATAATAATGAAAAAGTGCATAAAAAGAGTATTTTTGCATGGAGTGACATGTGTTGCAAATATGTTTCTATTAAAAAAGGGAAAATAAATGGAAATGGATCCCCCCATTGGCTCCCTAATGCTACATGAATGTTGCAATGGCATGGGATTTATGATGTGTGGTCTATGTGAGTTTGGATGGAAAGTGTTCTAGTGAGTGGGAGTGCATTACTGAACCTTTACTAGTGTGTGTGTCCTCTACAATCCTTATTAGCTCGAGGGATTGGCAGGAAGAAGATTATTCCCAATGTGGTAGGGTGTTCAATCAAGGAGCCATTTGGTATATTTGGGAAGACCACGGATGAAATTAGAGCGGAAACAATCGCAAAAATATTTTCTAATAACTAGACAATCATTGTAATAAGGTTCATTTCAATTAGTTATTTTATGTTATGTTGAATTTTTCTAGAAAGAATTGTTGTACAAAATTTATATTTTACGATACATTTTAAAATTGTAAAATTGTTAATGTTGAAGGGTAAATAACTATATCTAGGGACCCGAGGGGGTCACTACACAAGTGTTGTCCTCAAAACATAGTTAGTTGTGGATGATTATCTATGGAGGAATCATCTTCTCATGTTGAGTATGCAACTGGTAAGTTCTTCCACTTGATGAGGTAATCAATAACAACCTGATTTTGTTGAATTTTGGTCCTTCTTTTAGTGATTTGTTTAAGTTCCCATATTATTTTTCCTTCTTCAAAACCCTTTTGAATTTGATGCTGATATGCATATTGTTTCATCCTGTTTTTTGACATAGCCAGGTTTTCCTTCAATATTTGCAGAACTTCTTAGTAGCGCTCTATTCGATCTTGTTTAGCTTGAACTTTAGATTTTATTTTTAACAAACGTGTGATATATGGAGGTCAATACCTATAATATTCCCTAAATGGATACATTTATGATGATGTATGGAGATAAGTATTATACCACCATTCTTCCAAAGACAACCATTTCACCCAATGTGTTTGTTTAACAACTGTAAAGTAATGAATATAGCAGTCCAATATTTGTTTCAATATATTTGGGTTTCCATGTAACTTATGGAATGCATACTTGCACTAAAAAGGTGAGAAATATATCTGTAACATGAGACATACCTCTTTTCTACCATTATCACTGGTGCACAGTAAGAACTTTGGCTAGGTTTAATTATGCGAACCTTTAAAATTTATTCAACAATACGCTCCATTTCTTTCTTTTGGCCATAGGGTTATTTGTAAGGTTTTATGTTAGGAGGAACATTTATTGGAATTAAGTGAATAGAATGATACAAATATTAAATAGGTGGAATACATTTCGGAATATATTGAACTACCTCAAGAAATGATTCTTAAGGATTCATTGGAGATTTGGGGAAATCTAAGCCTTAGATGTTTGAACATCTAGTGAGGATAATTGTGGAATTACACCTTGTTGTCCCATTTTTAACAATTTTTTCATACCAATAGAGATGATCATCTTGCTTGGTTTCCCTATGATACCATTTAACTCAAATTCTTTTTCTTCCCAAGAAACTTTGATGAAAAGATTCTGAAAATTTAAATCCATTGTTCCTAATGATTGTAACCATTGAATCCATAAGAAAAAATTACCACCACCCATTGGAATAGAAATCATGAATTTTTCAATACATATTACCACGTAGTAATATTGATATTATGGAATTTACCTATCAATGTATAGTTCCTCCATCTGCAAACATTACCTGAAATTCTGGGTATCATAGGGAAACCAAGCAAGGTGATCATCTCTATTGGTATGAATAAATTGTTAAAAATGGGACAACAAGGTGTAATTCCACAGTTATCCTCACTAAATGTTAAAACATCTAAGGCTTAGATTTCCGCAGATCTCCAATGAATCCTTAATAAGCATTTCTTGAGGTAGTTCAATATATTCTGAAATGGATTCCACCTATTTACTATTTTGTATCTGAGATGGGTTCTTTTACTATCAATATAGAAAACATGATAACCACAACGACCCTAAAACCCTTATTTATAAAATTCCTAAGTGGGGGTGAGCGAAAATAAATGCTCCATAAAAAAAAATCTCCATAAAACATATTTTCCATTATAAACCATATTTTTCTATTACTACCTGCAACCCTAACATAACTAACTCATTAATGATCCCAAATATGGGAAAAAATCACTTTGGTTGTGTCGATGCAATTAGGACGCAACAATGCTTCTCAATTTTCTTCATTATGTAAGGAAAAGGAAGAGAAGGTAAATTTTTGTTACAAATGATTATCCATATATCATTACTAGTAGAGGTAGGTTTTGTTATGGTAATGTTGGATGAGATCATTGATGTGTGTCATGTACTTAATCTTAAGCTAATTTTTTAATATATTCGACAACTTACAAAAACTAGAAAAAATGTTGAATTTCGGCCTAATAAGTTTGTTGTGAAATATCTTAACAATCAATTTATTATTTTCTTTGGGAATTTTTTAACTTATTTTTAAACAATCTATAACCAATAAAAAAATTAAACCTATTTTTAAAAAGCACATTAAATTTATAATTAGAGAATATGATTAGATAGACAAAGTTGTTAGTTTTTTAACATTCAAGCTAGCATTATGTTAGGATCTTTAACTGAGAGAACAACAAGTACAGCAATCAAACACAAGAGACAATGAACACATTGTTTTTCCTCGGGGAAACCATAAATGGAGAAAACCCCGCAACTTCCTTAGAGATAGAATCAACACAAAAGGTAAAACTAAAAAACAGTAAGATGCTCTCCCAACAGTAGTAACCTTCTTCTTGTCTAGCCCCTGTGTCTTCTCCTTCCTCAACTATGCGCTACACTTGAGTGTGTTTGTGATGTGTGCTAAATAGAGAGTCCAGCTCTCTATTTATACTAATTCAGGCATGACTAAAACCCTACTAAGGCCGACCTCTCCTAGGAGAGTCTAATAACCCTAATGCCCCGGAACTACAGGGACTTTAACCCTTAGACAATAGGAGGGTTACCCACAATGAATTGACATGACTTCTTTACATTATTGATTCTCCCGATCAGAACATCGGGGCATGACATAACATGATAACATCCCAGAATAAACATTAGGTTACAATAGATAAGAAATACAAGTGAATACATTTCGAAGTTACAATTACGTCAACACTCCCTCTTAACTAGGAAGGTATTCTCTTGACACAATTTTCATCACTGGTCTTCTTCTCTGGACATTCTCATCATCTGCATCTCCAAGTCATCTTGTCTTCAAGTCATCTTTATCTTCATGCCATTTTCTTTTCTGGATCTAGATCACAACTCAATTTAGATCATCATCACTGGATCTAGATCATCACTCGATCTTGATCATCATAACTGGGCATCATCACTGGATATGGATCATCACTGGACCTGGATCATCATAATTGGACATCATCACTGGATTTGGATCATCACTCGATTTGGATCATCATCACTGAATCTGGATCATCACTCGATCTGGATCATCATCACTCGATCTGGATCTCTTGGAGTCATCATAATTGGATCTGGATCATAGCTCAATCTGGATCTCCTCTGATGATCATAATATGTGCTATCTCATGATTCTTCTTGTCATAGGAAGTTCTAAAGATCCATCCTTCTTTCATGTTGGGTGTATGCCTACCTCCTCATAGGTCTTTGGTAGCCCTTACATCTGACCTACTCGTTGGAATGGCCAGCACTCACATCTGACCTGCTCATCAGAAAGGCAGTAGCCCTTATATCTAATCATGTAGGACCTAATCCTACAGTCACATCAGAATGGACAACACTCACATCTGACCTACTCGTCATAAAGGTGGTAGCCCTTACATCCATGTAGGAGCTCATCCTACATTAGAATGGCCAGCACTCACATCTGACCTACTCATCAGAAAGGCATGCACTCACATCTGACCTGGTAGGAACCAAATACTACACCCTCATCAGAATGACCCCCAGTCCTAGACTGAGCTACCTGGTAATGGACCAGGTGCCTCCACTGTCCTGGAAAGTGGTAGTAGCCCTTACATCTGACCTACTCGTCAGAATGGCTATGGGACTCATCACTTTCCCTTGGAGGAAACCTCTATCTAGAGAACACCAAGCTTCTCCTTGAAGTACTTAAACTTCACCCTAGCCAATGGCTTCGTCAACACATCAGCTATATGTTCCTTCGTTGCAACATACTGGAGCTTCACTGCTCCCCTCTGCACCATATCCCTGATATAGTGATATTTGATCTCAATATTCTTCGACTTGTCATGGAACATTGGATTCTCTGACAACTTAACGCAACTCTGGTTGTCACAATGTATACAAGTAGCATCCATCTGGAGATCAAATAAATCAGACTGTAGCTTCCTCAGCCATACTACCTCACAACTAGCTGAACAAGCTGCGACATACTCTGCTTCAGCTGTACTCAGTGCCACACATGATTGCTTCCTGCTAAACCAGGAGATCACACCTGATCCCATACTGAAGCAACACCTTGAAGTGCTCTTCTTATCGATGGCACTACCTGCCCAATATAAATCAACATAACCCTCCATGTTAATCTTTTGATTCACATCGTACTTGAGCCCATAATCAACTATACCCCTCAAGTACCTCAGAATATGCTTTGCAACAATCAAGTGAACATTTCTCGTATCTGTCAAGAACTGGCTCAAGGTGTTCACAGCAAATAAAATGTCTAGTCTCGTGTTCTTCAGGTACATCAAGGACCCAATCATCTGACGATACATCGTAGCATCAACCGACTCTAATGAAGCATCGCTCGATAGCTTCAGGTTCGATGCCATAGGTGTGGCCATAGCCTTGCAGTCCATCATCCCAAACCTCTTCAGGATCTCTATTGCATACTTCCCTTGTCCAAGGAATATTCCATCTGCACTCTGCCACACCTCCATACCTAAAAAATAATGCATCATACCCAAGTCCTTCATCTTGAACTCGGCAACAATCTTTCTCTTTGTATCAACAATCAACCCATCCATACCTGTCACAAATAGATCTTCTACATATAGTAGAAGCATCATTGGGTTGCCATCTTCAACCTTGTAGTCAAGGTTGGAATCTACGTTACTCTTGGTAAAGCCCAAACTAGGTAGGAAGTTGTCGTTTCTGCCATACCATGTCCTAGGTGCCTGTTTCAAACCATACAGGGCTTTCTTCAATCTGCACACATGAGACTCCCTATCATGTGTCTCAAAATTGAGTGGTTGTTCTACATACACTTCCTCTTCTACTACACCATTCAAGAAAGCAGTCTTGACATCCATCTAGTGTATCTTCCATTTCATCATTGCAGCCTGAGAAAGTACTGATCTGATGGAAGTGTACCTGGATACAAGTGCAAAGGTTTCTTCATAATCTATTCCTTCTTTCTAAGAGAAACCCCGAGCCACAAATCTTGCCTTATATTTTTCAATGCTACCGTCTGTAGCATGCTTGATCTTGTAGATCCATTTGGAAGTTACAACTCACTTCCCTTCTGGTCTTGGGACAACATCCCAAACATCATTCTTCATTATCGATTGATATTCTTGAATCATAGCATCCTTCCATTCTTTTTGTTCTGCTACTTCTTCATAACTGGAAGGTTCTTTATCAATGAAATCACATAGTAAGGATACATACCCAGGGCAGGATCCAGTCCTCTTTATTTCTCTATGATTCTCTTCTAGAGCCCCATATCTTTCTACACCTTGGATAAGTTCTCGTACCCAAGCAGGTTTCATTTTATGAGGATTCTTCTCTAGAGGTGGATCTATAGGTCTTTGTGATTCTTCAAATTCTCGATCTTCTTCTTGAGCTTCTTCGTTCATGGTTGTATCATGAACTCTGGGTGCTTCTGCTTCTTCGGATTCTTTAGTAGGTTTCTTTCTAGATTTGTTGTAAGCTATGTCTTCATCAAATGTCACATCCCTGATGATGTCAATCTTCTTGAATCCTGAGAAGTATATTCTGTAAGCCTTCGAGCTTTCAGAGTATCCCACAAATATACCCTTCTTTCCTGAAGGATCTAATTTAGTCCTCTTCTCCTTTGGAATGTGTATGAACACTAGACATGCGAATATTCTGAGATGGTTGACTTCTGGTTTCTTGTCGGAGAAGACTTCTTCAGGAGTATTGTTCTCGAGTACTGTATGTGGAGTACAGATCTGTACATACACCACTGTTCGGGTAGCTTCCCCCCAAAGATGCATATGAAGGTCTTGATCATGAAGCATTTCTCTTGTAGCTTCCATGATAGTTCTATTCTTCCTTTCAGAGTATCCCACAAATATACCCTTCTTTCCTGAAGGATCTAATTTATTCCTCTTCTCCTTTGGAATGTGTATGAACACTAGACAGTTGAATATTCTGAGATGGCTGACTTCTGGTTTCCTTTGGCTTACAGAATATTCTGTAAGCCTTTGACCTTTCAGATTATCCCACAAATATACCCTTCTTTCCTGAAGGATCTAATTTAGTCCTCTTCTCCTTTGGAATGTGTATGAACACTGGACAGCCGAATATTCTGAGATGGTTGACTTCTGGTTTCTTATCGGAGAAGACTTCTTCAGGAGTCTTGTTCTCGAGTACTATATGTGGAGTATGGTTTTGTACATACACCACTGTTTGGGTAGCTTCCGCCCAAAGATGCATACAAAGGTCTTTATCATGAAGCATTTCTCTTGCAGCTTCCATGATAGTTCTATTCTTCCTTTCCACAATCCCATTCTGTTGTGGATTATAAGGGGTGGACAACTCCCTCTTAATCCCTGATTCTTTACATAGCTCTTTGAATTCATTTGAAGTGAATTCTCTACCATTATCTTATCGAAAAGTCTTGATCTTATTTTCAGTGTGATTCTCGACCAAGGCTTTGAATTCCTTGAACTTGATTAATACTTTGTCTTTGTTCTTCATGAAGTAAACCCATGTCTTCCTAGAAAAATCATCAATAAAGGAAACATAATATGCATACCCGCTTAGTGAGTTTGATGACATAGGTCTGCATACATCGGAGTGGATGATTTCCAAGATTCCTTTTGCTTTTCTTTCATTTCTTGGAAATGTCTTCTTTGTATTCTTTCCTTTTGCACATCCCTTGCAGACCCCATCATGTTTTGCTTGGATTTATGGAAGAGCTTCAACAGATTTGCTTGCAATAGGTAGTGCTCTGTAATGCACATGTGCAATCCTTCTATGCCAAAGTTCACTTGGCTCATGTGTCATGGACCAAGGCTTGTTCTGGATGACCTTTTAATTTGTACAATCCTCCTTCTTGTTCTCCAATCACCACCACATCATCGATAGTCTTTCCTTTTGGCCACATGATGACTTAACCATCTATGAATGCAACCCGCATTCCTTTTTCATCTAATGCTAATATGGAGAGAAGGTTGTTCTTGAGTCCTGGCACAAGCAATACTTCTTTCATTGTTAGAGACTTTCCAGAGTCTAGTTTATAGGAATATTCTCCACTACCTTTTATTGGATATTGGTAGTTGTTGGGCTTCAATCCACTAATGCAGATCAAACCTTTAGTTTATGTCAATCCGAAGTTGGTAGACTTAGAGGCATGTCCAAGTATAAGGACTCAAAGCTAGACCTAATTGGAAATCTAGTTATCTATGAAATGAACCTATTAAAAGATTAAGATACTGTGTTTTGAAAATACAAAATCTCCCTTACAGAAGCAGTTTCATTTGATCTTCCAGTTACACAGCAGTTTATATATGAAATCAATGAGATAATAAAAAAAACAAATTAAATCTAACCCTAAAATATGAGTTGCGAGACTCTTCCTATTATCCCAACATTGAATAAACAATCAATCATTAATTCCCTTTACAGGAAAGCATTCATAATGTGTAATTGTTCTTAATACTCCATTGTTGAATAGTCAAGCAATGCACAACAATGTGAGATAGTAGTCTGAACCATTTCTACAGCATATAACCAATGAAATAACAGAGCTGATAAAACTGATTTAGAACAATCTATTTAATTCTGCAATAAGGAAATTGGATTCTACAGGAATTAAAACATACCACCGGCAACAATCCAAATCGTTTATGACAACAATCCAAATCGTTCACTGGAAACTGAAAGGTGTGCAGACTTGAGAATGGGGGCCCTCCAATGCCTCGTTCACACATGCAGAGGAAGAATCACAGAGCTTACACAATAAAACAACGCAGTCCAGAACAGTATGTGTTTTCTCTCTCAAAATCGTGATGATTTCTCCTCTGTCTTATGAAATACTTATACAAACTTTTAAGAAACTAGAAATGCTATTAATATAGAAGCTAATTAATGAAATACAATCCTCGAGATCCTTTATCAGATCCATGAAAATAGACAAAATCGGAACTGCCCTGCTTTTGTGCTAAGTGGTAGCACAGGTGGTCGTCTTTGACCGACATTGACTTGACACCTGTGAGAGCCACATCATCTATTCATTGGAAGTTTATCCATCCTTGGACACTAAGGATCTTTTCTCCATCTTTCAGTTCACGCCTAGCTGGCCTGCAAGCATCCAACCTTGGAGACATTACAGGAAGTTAGCACATCCTGTAATCCTGATAAAAACCTTAGTGTAAATGCCTTAAAAATCTCAAAATTCAATTTGTTAAAAATCAATGACATTTATACCTTTGATCAAAGTTTGTGGGTGAAATTAAGGCTTTATAAATCAGTATGAAGGTTTTTATCAAGGGAAATGGAAGATATTTAGATGACAAAAAGAGGTCAAAATGGTGCCCAACATCTCCCCCAAGAGGAATCTGTTGCATGTCCTCATGCCCAAAAATATTTGACTCTGTTTATATCAAAACCAAAATTTTGCTGCTGAACCTCTTGCTTTTAATCTCCTATCTGAGACGATACATCTGTTGAAGCTCGAGATGCATAAAGGACTTTTAGTCTCTCATACTTAGTTTTATAAATCTTCTTTTGCTTATACCATCTGTATGCATGCTTGGAGATGCGTGTCCTCTGAACTTTAAGCTTCCAGTTGATTTCTTTTAACTTCTCATTCCTTAGCTCTAATTCCTTTATTTCAAGTTTCAACCTCTTAATCTCTTTATTGTCCTTGGAAGTTTTCTTCTTTTTCATTTTCATTGGAAGCTGGATAGAATTGGTGTCCATCCCCAATTCTTCATTCTTTTGTACTAAATCTTCTTTATTTTCTTCTTCCACAGTTTGTTGCTCTGATAAAAGAGAGGCTGAGTCTTTTATTATTTCCTGTCTTGATTGCTTTTTCTTTTCTTTCTCTTGCTGATCCAACAAGAGATTGATTCTTTTTGTCTGTTTTATCACTTCATCAGTTTCTTGGATATCCTGCTAGATTTTCTTCTTGACTTCCCAAGGTTTGTATGTGTTCATCCTCTTCTAATGTTGACTTGATTCGAGCTTGCTGATACTTCCTTGGCTTTCTCTTATAAGTGGTGAAAATATGCTCTTGCTTTTGAAACTGTTTTTCTTCCCTTATCACACTCCTAGTTCGCATCCTTCTCTGAGGCTGTTTTGAACTTGCTGCCTCGGAGTTGTCTTAATCATCTGTGATTAACAATACCTCTTTCTTTTTATTTTCCCCCTTAGGCCGTTTTGAGCTTGTTGCTTCAAGGTTTTTTTCTCCATCTTTGGGGTATGTTATCATCAGTAATTTGTCTTTTTCAGGCAACTCTTCTTGTTCTTCAAACTGATTATGACTTAAAAATTCTGTCCATATCAAATTTTGCTTCTATAACTCATGCTTGATGATGATTTTGATGAGTCCACAGTGGAAAAGGCTTGTCATTTTATCTTTTGCACGCCTTTGAATAGCCTTAGCCATCTTGGATAGACTCTGTAATAGGAAATAGGGCATATTAACCTCACATTCACCTTTTAAATGCTGCAACAGCTTGATATGGTAAAGATAAACAATACTGAATCGGCCTTCATAGGTAATGAATTTTTGGATAATATAGACTACTTCATCCCAAGGATGAACCAACCAGCTCCTTGGTATTCCTTTCTTCCAGTTCACTGACCCTACTCTTGATCTACACAAAAAGGGTATCCATGCCTTCTCCTTGAATTGATTAGTTTTGAAAAATATTTCTCCTTGCTGTGGTAGGCCAATAATTTGTGCTAAGATGTCTTCAGACAGTCTGAAGTTCAAGTCTCCCACTATAACCCTTTCTCCATCGAATGATTCAGCAAAATCTAGACTAACATTATTATTGTGCCCATCAAAATTTTCAAAAAAAGTTACCCACTGTTTCTTTTCAAAAATCTCCATGCAAGTCTCATGAATATCAGTGAGGTTTAATTTCTCTGGTTCTAGTCTATATGACATTTTGAACTTTGATAGGAAAGAGATATGCAACAGGAAACTTCAACCTTTCAATTTTTAACTCTACAATTGTTTTCTTATCCTAAAACGACACTCTGAAAATGTAGAATTGCTGCTGGTCTTAGCAGATTCTTTGGCAAAGAAAAGGTTTAAGTTTTACCTCCTTTCTAGTGTAACTGCCTTCAATTCTTCCTGCATGATACTTCCACGGAAAATTAGTGTCTGTGTCCTTCCTGTAACTCACACCTTCCTTCACTGTAAACTATCACCCATAGCAATCGGTTTTTGCAGAGAAAAAGAGTTAGATTTGGTCCCAAGAAAGATGACCAAATCGTAGTCCCCGATTTCACCAATTCATGCAATTTTCAGGCACATATGTATAATTTCGTGGGGCATATAACCACGTTTCTAGTCATCATTACATGAACATGCCACTTTTCATTCATTTATTCACTCAGGAAAGAAATTAAAGGTAATGTTTTTAAAACCAACTCATCTCTATATAAAACGTTTTAGTTTCTTTGCATGCCCCAATGTTTGATTACAAATTGTAATGAAGGGATTTCTTCAGCTTTTGGAAATACACATGGCCATCTATATTCTATATGTATGTTTGCTTAATGCATGATGCACCAATATATATATACATATAAAACATTTGAAATTCCATTTTCTAGTTCATTTTTTTAATTTTTCTTAAAGCACTTTACTTTCTGCTGAGAAGGAGACCCTGTCTGTAGAATGCAGTATATGTTTTGGCCAATTAAAAATTTGCTTATGGGTTTGATTTTTACCACCATATTGACCCCTAGGGTAGGATAATGAAAAGTAAATGGAATGTTGGAAGAGACTGTGAGTATAATGAAAATAGGCATTCAAGCTTACGAGGGTTGGTAAATATGTCATCACTTAGAAACAAAGAATCATGCAACTTTTAAAACACAAAAACTTAAATTCTTACAGACTTTGCTTGATATCCCTGTATGATGAGCTTGCTGCCTGATGTAGCTGGTTTGCATTTATTTCTGATTCATATCTATCCTTCTGATGTCTTCTTCTAAAGATGTCTTCCATCTCAGATTCCTTCTACTTTGCTGGAAGTCAGGTCATTTTGTAGATTTCTTCTGCTTTACTGGAAGTCAGGTCCCTCTGTATTGCTAGAAATCAGTGTATTGCTGGAAATCAGGTCCCTCTGCATATGAAAAAGACTTGGAGGGTTC
>LPNX010509235.1:39587-72019 GCA_001517045.1 Pseudotsuga menziesii
GCATTTGATTGTGGATGGTAAGGGGTAGATTTTCTGTGCTTAATCTTGTATTTTTCGGCTATCTCATGCACTAGTTTGGAAGTAAACTGGGTACCTTGATCAGTTACAATCTCTCTAGGCACCCCAAATCTGACAAATATCTCCTCAAAAAGAAAGTTTACCACGGTCTGTTCTGTGTCTCTTGGTAATGGTTTGGCTTCTACCCACTTGGTGACGTAGTCTGTACATACCAAAATGTACTTCTTTCCTTGTGATGGTGGATGAATTGGACCAATGAAGTCAAGGGCCCACTTTTCAAACGGTTCAATGAGGATTTGTGGTTGGAGTGGCATTTCATCAGATCAGACTGGTCGTCCCATCCGTTGACAAGTATCACAACTTCTAACATACTTCTTAGCATCTTTGAAAATAGAAGGCCAGTAATACCCCAAATTGCGTATCTTGTATGCTGTTCTTTTCTTTGCAAAATGGCCACCACATGGTTCATCATGACATGCTTTCAAAATATCTAAAACTTCATCTTGTCGTACACATCTCCTTATAATTAGATCATATCCTGTGTAAAAGAGATCACCATTAACCCATATATGCCTAGCACTTTGTTTAATAATCTTTTTCTTTTCTTTAGATGACATAGATGGTGGTAGTTGTCCTGATGATAAATAGTTAGCAATGTCAGCATACCAAGGAGTGATAACAAAAATTGCAAATAAGTGTTCATCAGGAAAACTATCTGAAACAGGAACAACCTCACCAGTATTGTGTAAGCGAGACAGGAAATTTGCCACTTAATTTTCTCGTCCAGGTCGATTTAAAACAGTGATATTGAATTCCTGCATTAATAGTAACCATCTGGTTATCCAACCATTAGTGATAGATTTATTCATTAAATATCGTAAAGCTGAATGATCTGTGTGGAAAAACATTTCGTAACCAGTAATGTAATGACGAAATTTGTTTACAGCATGAACCACTGCCAACATCTCCTTTTCAATGACTGTATAATTTAACTCTACAGGTGTCATATTTTTACTAATAAAATAGATAGCATAAGTCATGGTATGCTCTTTTTGTCCCAATGAGGCCCCTATTGCAGTAGCAGAGGCATCGGTAGAAATATGGAAAGGAAATGTCCAATTTGGTCCCCTTAAAATGGGAGCAGTTGAGAGCTTCTCTTTAAGTGTCTGAAATGCAGATTGACAGTCAGTATCCCATTGAAATTATACATCCTTTGAAAGCAATTTAAACAATGGCAGAGCTATCTTACTAAAATTTGCAATAAATCGACAATAATAGCCTGCATACCCTAAAAAGCTTCTTACATCTGTTTGAGTTGTTGGTTCATATAAATTTTCAATGATTTGAATTTTAGTAGGGTCTAGTTTTATTCCAGATGAAGAAATGTGATGTCCTAAAACTATCCCTTCAGTCATCATCATAAAACACTTTTTGTTACTAAGGGAAATATTTGAGTCAACACACCTTTTTAAAATTTTCTCCAGGTTTGCTAAGGAATCCTCAAAGGTACTTCCATACACAGAAAAATCGTCCATGTAAATTTCAACACATTCATGAATTAGATCTGCAAAAATGGCCAAGACTGCTCTCTCAAAGGTAACTGGGGCATTACATAAGCCAAAAGGTAAAACCTTGTAGGCATATGTGCCCCAGGGACATGTAAAGGTGGTTTTGTCTTGGTCTTCTTTTGTAATACTAATTTGATTATACCCACTTAAACCATCTAGAAATGAAAAATATTCTTTTCCAGCTAAGGTATCCAACACTTGATCAATAAAAGGCAATGGAAAATAGTCTTTTAATGTTGCCTTATTTAACTCCCTGTAATCTACACATATGCGCCATATACCATTTTTTTTAGGAACAACAACCAAGGGAGAAACCCATTGGCTGTCGGAGATGGGATAAATAAATCCTACTTTTAACAACTTCTGCAACTCTTCGTTAACTATTTCTTTGAGTATGGGGTTCATTCTATGTTGCGGTTGTCTAAGAGGTCTGATTTTGTCATCTGTGTAAATGTGGTGAGTGCATGTTTCATGATGAATACCCAGCATATCAGTGTACTCCCAAGAAAATGCATGGGAATGTTTATTCAGCAAAGTAATCAACTGTTCTTCCTGTGATGTAGTAAGATGTGCACTTATATTGAAATGTTTTCTGGGACTGATTTCAACTGTTTTGCTTTGAATTTCTGTGATTGAATGAACATTAAAAATATCGTGAAGTGCCAATGCTAGAGAATGTATTGTGCAATTTTCCTGAAAGTTATAGTCTAAGACTTGATCTGCTAGAGCATACAGTATGTCTCTTAATTCTTCAGAAATATCAGGTTCAGCAATGAAATAATCTAACAAATCTTCGTTGTTTTCTTCCTGAAAATCAAAGAACTGATTGATACTCAGGACAGGATGAATCACTTCTTCTTCTTGTTCCTTAGTCTCATTAATCCATGATAGCTGATCTAATGTAGAAGATCTTTAGGCAGAAGGATAAACTGCAATTTGTTTTCTCTCCGTCCCATGTGAAATGAGCATACTTCCTGACCTACACCCTATGAAGGCATCCGCTGTTGCCAACCAAGGTCTGCCAAGAATCAATGGGTGACCTCCTAGATTAGACTTTGGCTGTAGCACTATAAAATCGACAAGGTACTCCCAGGAGTCTAAAGAAACAATGATATCTTCTAAGACCCCTTCAGGTGTAATTTTAGACCTGTCAGCTAGTTCCAAAACTGTTGTAGTTGGTCTGAGATTTGTCAAGTGAAGGTATTCCATTGTCTCTAGTGTCATGACATTAATGGCAGCACCTATATCAATCAGTGTTTTTGGAATTGAAAAATTGTTTACAGTAATTGTAACCATTGGGATCCCAGGATCTACATACTTTTCAATAAAAACAGTGTTAGACATTAATCCTGCTAGATTGCCTACCACATGAATTTTTTATGGATCCTTCCTTCTTTTATTAAGACATAATTCCTTAACTGCTTTAGTATAAATTGGAATATATTTTATAGCCTGCAGTAGAGGAATTTTGACACATACATTGGTTAACTCATTCAAAACATCAAAATCAGGTAGGGAAATGGAAATTTTTTCTTTAACCAACATTTCTGGAAAAGGAGGTGTATAAGATACTAATGTTTTCCCTTTTTTACTGTGATTTTTCCATATTTAATTTTTTGGGGGTTTTCTCATTTTCTGTTTGTTCTTCTAAAATAACAAGAGATTATTTTTGTAAATTTTTCCCAGATCATAAGTTGATATTTTGTAGTGGGAGGATTGATTATGGGAGTGCCATTCCATCATCAACATTATACATGGGTCTGTTTATTTTATTATTTGGATTTAGAATTGGCTTGGCTAGCAATTGTGTAGGACGAGGTGGAGGCTGATTGGATGGTAATTGAAGCTGTTGAGGTTGTGGACCCAATTGAGGAACCATATTGGGTTGTTGGAAAGATAGGACTTGGACTTGATTCTACTGGTATTGGGGATAGGCAGAAGGTTGTTGATAGGGCTGTAAATAGGCCTGCTGATATGTCTGGTTACCATGGGTATATCCTCTCCAATTTGGAGCGGATTGGGCTAACGGAGGAGACCAAGTTTGCTAGGGCATGGGTGCACTCCATGAATTCTGAATAGGAGTTTTATAATTTGTATGAAATTGCTACATAGGATCTTGAGACATACCTGAAAATCGTGGCTGCCAAGGTCTTCGTTGTCCCATAAAGTAGAGAGACTCCATGCTTTGATTCTCCTCCATCCGAGCTGCCTGCAATTCTTTCAATCTGGGGCAATCATCAATTTTGTGATTTGAAGTACATAAGCCACAAATTTCAACAGTATTTAAAGGACATTCTTTTAGTGGGTGTTTCTTTCTACATTTAGGACAAAAAATAGACAAAGCTTGATCTTGTTGGTCCTATTGCTCTTGTCTTTTCTTGGTCTTTGATGTTTCGATTTGTGTGCCTAAGGTACTCAATAAATCAATCTTAAAATATTCTAACAGATTCCCAAGCTCAGCTCTGGAGATACCACTGGTGGCAGATTTAGTTACTTTGGTAGTGACATCCCTTCTTCCAGTTTTAGCGTTTCCTCTTGAATACTTCTCACACAAGTCTTGTATCTCATAAAAGGGTAAGTAGGAGATGTCACCTTTTCCCATAACATTCAAAATATCCAAATATTCTTCTCTTATTTCTTTTAGAAATATTCTCCAAATCATCTCAGGTGTCAAAGAATTGTATTTGGATTTCTACACGTTATATGAGAATCTTTCTAGATAATCCTCCAGGCTTTCATCTTCCTGTTGAGACATTCCAAAAATGTCATCTTTTAAATCCTTGGATCTGCAATATGCCTGATATTTTCTAAGAAATATTTTCCTCATCTCCTCCCAGCTAGTTATAGAATGCTCTCCTAAGCCCATGAACCATTTCAAGGTAGGTGCTTTAAGGGTAGCAGGGAAAAGATGAAGCTTATGGGTGTCATCAGTGTATCCATAAGTTCGACACAAGATATCAAACTCGAATAGAGAAGATTCTGGATCTTCTGAAGTCATACCATAGAAATTTGGTAGGACAGATGGTGGAATATTCTTCATTTTTACCTCTTCCCCTAGGGTAATGCTAGTGTCTAAGATGGGAAGTTTAAAGGTGGCTTCCTGATATTCTTCTGTTCTTTCATCCCTGTTATGTCTCCTTTCTTCTTCCATGTCGCCTCTCTTCTTCTCTTCTCTCCTGTCTTATTTTATTTTCTATTTCTAACATTCTCTCATACTCCCTTCTCTGTTCTGTAGTTGGACCTTTTGATGTTTCTTCCTCGGCCATTTTAAAAGTACCAACTGTTGTAGTGAATCCTTTTGGAAAAGAAGGTCCTGTTACTTCTGTTTTTGGGGGGGTTTTGATAAATATTCCTTTCTCGTCTCTTTGTCTTGACATAAAACTAAAATCTACTCTATGTTTTGTTGAAATTTTGTTTTTATCAGAGAACTAAAGTTCCTAAGCCTGCTTATAAAATGCCTCCCCGGCAACGGCGCCAAATGTTGGGCTTCAATCCACTAATGCAGATCAAACCTTGAGTTTATGTCAATCCGGAGTTGGTATACTTAGAGTCATATCCAAGTATAAGGACTCAAAGCTAGACCTAACTGGAAATCTAGTTATCTATGAAATGAACCTATTAAAAGATTAAGATACTGTGTTTTGAAAATACAAAAGCTCCCTTACAGAAGCAGTTTCATTTGATATTCCAGTTACACAGCAGTTTATATATGAAGTCACTGAGATAATAAAAAAAAAACAAATTAAATCTAACCCTAAAATATGAGTTGCAAGACTCTGCCTATTATCCCAACATTGAATAAACAATCAATCATTAATTCCCTTTACAGGAAAGCATTCATAATGTGTAATTGTTCTTAATACTCCATCGTTGAATAGTCAAGCAATGCACAGCAATGTGAGATAGTAGTCTGAACCATTTCTACAACATATAACCAATGAAATAACAGAGCTGATAAAACTAATTTAAAACAATCTATTTCATTCTGCAATAAGGAAATCGAATTCTACAGGAATTAAAACATACCACCGGCAACAATCCAAATCGTTCACTGGCAATTGAAAGGTGTGCAGACTTGACAATGGGGGCCCTCCAATGCCTTGTTCACACACCCAGAGGAAGGATCTCAGAGCTTAAACTTTAATTATATTCACCATAAAATCGATCATACACAGTAAAACAACGCAGTCCAGAACAGTATGCGTTTTCTCTCTCAAAATCGTGATGATTTCTCCTCTATCTTATGAAATACTTATACAAACTTTTAAGAAACTAGAAATGCTATTAATCTATAAGCTAATTAATGAAATACAATCCTCGAGATCCTCTATCAGATCCATGAAAATAGACAAAATCAGAACTGCCCTGCTTTTGTGTTGAGTGGTAGCACAGGTGGTCGTCTTTGACCGACATTGACTTGACACCTGTGAGAGCCACATCATCTATTCGTTGGAAGTTTATCCATCCTTGGACATTGAGTATATTTTCTCCATCTTTCAGTTCACGCCTAGCTGGCCTGCAAGTATCCAACCTTGGAGACATTACGAGAAGTTAGCACATCCTATAATCCTAAATAAAAACCTTAGCTTAAATGCCTTAAAAATCTCAAAATTTAATTTGTTAAAAAGCAATGACATTTATACCATTGATCAAAGTTTGTGGGTGAAATTAAGGCTTTATAAATCAGTATGAATGTTTTTATGGAGGGAAATGGAAGATATTTAGATGACAAAAAGAGGTCAAAATGGTGCCCAACAGTAGTCATCTCCTAGCTTCACCTTGTGAGGTGATTCATGTTCTTACAGTCTCACAAAGGATTCCTTGAATCCTGTCATATGTTTGGAAGCCCCGCTATCTATGAGCCAATCATTTCTTCCATGAGTAATGTTTCCTATGTGAGAAGAAATCAAAACATATTCATCCTCGCTTGAAGAATCTTCACTTTCATATTTGGTTCTTTTCTTGGATGGTTCATCATCCTCTGCAACATGAGCATGATGTCTTCTTTTGTTGCTCCTTTTTGTTAGTTTTTTTTTCTTAGGACAATTATTTGCATAATGTCTTGCTTCATCACATGTATAACATATGACTCTAGATAAATATTTTCTAGTGTTATCTTTGTGATAGTGCTTACCTCTAGGGTGATGAGATCTTCTTTTGGTTGACTCGGAGTGTACCGTGAGAGCTTGATCTTCACTTCCCATCTTTTCTTCTCGAGCTGCTATCTGAGCTTCTTCTTGAGAACACTCTTTCCATATTCTGCTGAACTTGACTAACTTCTTTCTAGCACAGATTCCTTGGATGAAAGAATCCCATGACCTAGGGAGGCCATTCAAGTTAGTCATCACAATCTCTGCATTTTCCACTTCTTCATCTACTGCTTCTAGTTGTTCCTTGATCTGAGAAACTCTTGTGAAGTAAGACTGGATTGTTTCTGCATTCTAAATCTTCACATTCTTCAGTTGGTTTCTCAGAGTCATCTTTCGGTTTATGTTCTTCCCTTCAAACAATTTGGTTAGGGCATCAAACGTAGCTTTAGGTGTCTTTAGGGAGGACACCTATGGTATGAGATGATCCTTGATAGAATCAGCAATGATTCTCTTTGCCATAACCAACTTCTTCTTATGCAAGGATTTAGCCTCATCTCCCTCTGGAACTGGAACCTCCTCATGGATGTAAAAGTCTAACTCATTCTCTTCTAGGACCAAGGAGATCCTATACTTCCAAGCTCGGAAGTTATCATCTCCCTCAAGCTTTTCATCAAGCTTGGTATGATGAGACATCTTAACTGAGAATCTCAAATGGAAATACAAAAGATTTTAGATCTTACCAGGTCAAGATGTCGGATCTGTATTTTGAGTTGAAATCCTATAGAGCTAGTTCAGGAGCAAATTAGGGTTTTGATTTTCCAGAGTTCTGTCTAACCAAATGCTTTGAAATTGATCCCTAACTTTGATTTTGGGGAGGAGATCAATCTAGGCCTAGACTCACTGAAAAATTCCTCTTCTATGAAAAGCCCTAATTTACGGCAATAGTGTCATGTCCAAAACTGAAAAAACCTCAGAATTGGATTCTACTTCGATAGAAAGATGTGCCCTAAGGAGGAGAGTTATTCCACCTTAATTTTGCTGAAAATATGTGGAGAGAGATCCACAAAGTAGGAAGCCCTAGTTCCCGCAGCTGCACAGTGTCTTATTCTCAGGTTAGCTCTGATACCATGTTAGTTTTTCAACATTCAAGCTAGCATTATGTTAGGATCTTTAACTGAGAGAACAACAAGTACAGCAATCAAACACAAGAGACAATGAGCACAGTGTTTTTCCTCGGGGAAACCATAAATGGAGAAAACCCCACAACTTCCTCAGAGATAGAATCAGCACAAAAGGTAAAACCACAAAACAATAAGATGCTCTCCAGACAGCAGTAACCTTCTTCTTGTCTAGCCCAAGTGTCTTCTCCTTCCTCAACTATGTGCTACACTTGAGTGTGTTTGTGATGTGTGCTAAATAGAGAGTCCTGCTCTCTATTTATACTAATCCCAACATGACTAAAACCCTACTAGGGCCGACCTCTCCTAAGAGAGTCTAATAACCCTAGTGCCCTGGAACTGCGGGGACTTTAACCCTTAGAAAATAGGAGGGTTACACACAATGACTTGACATGACTTGTTTACATTATTGATTCTCTCGATCGGAACATTGGGGCATGACATAACATGATAACATCCCGGAATAAACATTGGGTTACAATAGATAAGAAATACAAGTGAATACATTCCGAAGTTACAATTGCGTCAACAAAAGTTACTTTTAATAAATAAATAAAACATCTAAATTTTAATTGTTAGACTATTAAAGATGTAGCATCCCTGCAGAAATATCATTGGGGAAAGGGTAAATGCAAAAGTTTGTTTCAAAAAAATTTAAATGCATACCTGTAATATGAAATCCATAATTGAAAAAAGTTAATTGCAGAAGGTGATTACAGAAAAGGCAATTGCGGAATCATGACTGAAGAAGATATTTGTGGAAGTCACTTTTGAGAATTTGGTAAATGCATACCCTCAATCTGTAATCCGCAATTTTAGAAACGTCGTTGCGGAAGCGGAAAGGAAATTGTGGAAGAATTCTTGTTCGGCGCTCCGAAATCATGCGAGAAATTTTTGAAGAGTCATGATGAAGATATGTTCTTATTAGATGAAGAATATTAATTCTTAAGCATAGTTTATTAATCATAAACATAGTTATGACTAATAAGAAGGGACGCGGTTGTATTTTTTAAAAGCAAAAGAAAAATAAATTGAATAGAGTTAAAATAAATAGGGCGTGATTGATAGATTGAAACAAAGTAAATGAAGAGGCGCGTTTTATGAAGGGATGTGTTTGATGCTGAAGAGACATGAATATTGGATTAATGTTATTACTAATAAAGTATATAAAACCAGATGCTTGAATTGGAAGTAAGGTGTCTCTGTAGTCCAGATCCATGTAGACAAAGACCAAGTAAGTGATGAGAAACCAGTGACAGAATTGTAGACATAAGAAGATCTATAAGTCTAATAAAAACATATTAGGGTGGTAGGGTGATGCTAGGGCAGGATATATGCATGCGAGCGGGTTGTAGCCTCCTTCCAGTAGAAGCTAGTAAATAAGGGTGTCATAGTATCCTAACAGTTGTAGCTGAAAAAACAGGGGGTCGTAACCTCCTTCCAGTAGTAGCTACTAAATAGGAAACGTCGTTGCGGAAGCGGAAAGGAAATTGTGGAAGAATTCTTGTTCGACGCTCCGAAATCATGTGAGAAATTTTTGAAGAGTCATGATGAAGATATGTTCTTATTAGATGAAGAATATTAATTCTTAAGCATAGTTTATTAATCATAAACATAGTTATGACTAATAAGAAGGGACGCGGTTGTATTTTTTAAAAGCAGAAGAAAAATAAATTGAATAGAGTTAAAATAAACAGGGCGTGATTGATAGATTGAAACAAAGTAAATGAAGAGGCGCGTTTTATGAAGGTATGTGTTTGATGCTGAAGAGACATGAATATTGGATTAATGTTGTTACTAATAAAGTATATAAAAGCAGATGCTTGAATTGGAAGTAAGGTGTCTCTGTAGTCCAGATCCATGTAGACAAAGACCAAGTAAGTGATGAGAAACCAGTGACAGAATTGTAGACATAAGAAGATCTATAAGTCTAATAAAAACATATTAAGGTGGTAGGGTGATGCTAGGGCAGGATATATGGATGCGAGCGGGTTGTAGCCTCCTTCCAGCAGAAGCTAGTAAATAAGGGTGTCATAGTATCCTAACAGTTGTAGCTGAAAAAACAGGGGGTCGTAACCTCCTTCCAGTAGTAGCTATTAAATAGGGTGTTTGAGCATCCTTTTCTGTTGTAGCATCCTTGTCTGTTGTAGCAGGTAGAAACCAGGGTGTTGTAGCATCCTTGTCTATTGTATTAGGTAGAAACCAAGGTGTTGTAGCATCCTTGTCTGTAGTAGCAGGAAGAAACCATTTGTAAATATATTTTTTTAGTTATAGGAAGTGTTCGTGGTTTTCCCAATTGGGATTCCACAGTAAATTTGTGTTATCTGTATCTTGTTGATTTTGTTTATTATTTATTATTTTAAAAGTGGATAAAATTGTTACAAAGTTAACAATACTGATTCACCCCTCCCCACTCTCAATATTATCCAATATTCTAACAGGTAGGAATAGCATTTGTCAACCATTGCTTGATTGTGACTGTTTTCCTTCAATAGTCCCTTGGGGCCCTCCTAGTATGTGTAAGACATCACTTTCCATAGTTATTGCAATTTTTGTGTCTTACAAGTTTTTTGTTAGTCTTAGTTGTCACAAGTGGCCTTAAATAATTGCGAGAGGTTTTGGAAGAAGGAAAACACATGAAGAAAATGGGTCATTGTGCACTTTTCTTTGTGGATGAAGTTCATAGATTTAACAAGTGACAATGAGATGCTTTTTTACCAATGATGGAGGATGGAAGTACTTTTTTCATTGGGGATACAACATAGAATCCTTTATTTAGTGAATAATTCACTCCTTTAAGGATGTTAAGTGCTTACCTTAAACAAACTCTAGCCATAACACATAAGGAAGCTCCTAGAACGAGCAATTTCTGATAGTGACAAGGTTTAATGGCTTCACTAAAGGATGTCCAATTGTGAAAGTTGAGGTAGATCCCACTCAGTTTATTTTATCTACCTTTGATGGATATTCCCATCTTCCTTTAAATTTGATATAAATAGTAGCATTAACACGGGATACTCATGAAATAAATCAAGGAATTTCACAAAACACAACAAGCGGGAATGATGTTGGTATTAGAAACTTCTTTGAGAAGGAATATTCATGCCTCGGGCATCACACTTTCCTTTCCAAAAAGTTTGAAGGTGGAATGTAAATTATTGCTTACACCCCTTTCAAAACAAGAGAATCGCTTTTGGAAGAAATGAAAAATAAGGATGTTATTTATTCTTAGACAATACGAGTTTGTGAACACTGTTTAGGTCAAAGGAATTCAAATCAGTTGTCAAAATTTGTATGTACATTGTATGAATTCTTAAGATACTAAACTTTTGTGATATCAAAATGGACTAATTAGTATTAAATACTCATTATTATTCCAAATGAATTGAGATTTATTTGAGAGGATCTACAACGATAAATTGTGTTGTTGTTGTTATTGGTATAAGTAGGTTCTATATTTGGGTATTTGGACAAAATTAAAAGAGTGAAAGAAAAAATCACATTACTATTAATAGCCATTGGAGTAGTTCTTGTAGAGGCTAAAGAGAGAAACACTAACATGCATGTTTGAAAGAAGGTTTTATTTATGCATTTGGTCCTAAGTGAAGATGTGTATGCACTATCATGAGAGAAATAGACTACACGAGATGCATGTAGAGGATGAGGCTTACCAGTTAGTACAAAGGATGTTAAATTATTTCTTACCAGTATGTCCTCCTTCTATTTTCTGTATTTTTAACTTTGCTGCAAAATTTGTTCATCCTTCAAATTTGCAACTGCATCTTAAAAATGTTAATCTATTTCATTTTCCTTTTCCACTTTGTCTTGCTCAACAATATGTCCATATGCATTTTCAATTTTGTCTTTCTAAAGTCCTTAAAAGTTATGATCTTCATCTTCCTACTTCATCATCAAACATTCATCTTATATACCCATGATAAACCTAAATCTCCTAACACACAAGACCAAAATAGTCTTGATAAAGATGAGGTCTTATAGAAAGGGAAAGAGGAAGGAGATTATGGTTTGGTGAAATTTGTTTCAATGTGGTAAGAAATGGCATAGATAATTTGAGTGCTCATAATATATAAAATTACAAGGGAAAGTTATTATAGCTTGAGAAGAAGCTACAACTAACTGCAAGTTGGAGAATTGGAATGAATCAATATTTAAAAACTCGAATTTGAATTGATATACTTTTATCATCCACAAGTATCGAATTTTCCTATAAACTAATGCTCCTTCACCAACGTGACATGTAAGACATGCTACATGTGTTGTATATTACCACTAAACTCATCTCAAGTTATTTATTTTATGAATACTAAAATTGAAAACACCTTTCCATTCATTAATGTGGGATTCGTACACGATCCTCCTCGTACAACAAAGAGGGAACATCTAACTATGGATTAATTGAGAACCAATGTGCATATCTTAGCATTGAGAAAAACATGTAACTATGGATTATCACTATATTGCTATCGAAACTACTCCTAGCTAGCGGCTTGTCCTTGCTAGACAAATTCCCCAAAGGATTCACACGTGCCTCTGATATTTTCACTAGAATGTACTCTCCAAATATTTTTTTATAATAATACTTTTTACTACAAAAATTTCAAAAATAAAAAGTTTAATTATTATTATAAAAATAAAAAGTTATTATAATAATAAAATAACAATAATAAGAACAACATTGTTATAATATGTTTATGATTATTATTATAACAATTACACAATAGTAATATTAGTATTGGAATGGAATAAAGCTTGAAGTAATAGAAATAAATATTTTTATTAACATATTCTAATAAAATAATAGAAATATTACATTATTTATTTTTCATTTTATTATAATAAGTATTTATATAATCTTATTTTATAGTTGAAGTGAGTGTGATATGTCATGTTTGTAATAGGATGTGTCATATATATGCTTAAAAAAATAAATATTATTGATAGGTGATTGCAAGTTAATGATGGTATCTTAAATTGATTTTTATTTTTTAGCATGCAGAATTATGTCTCTAGTAGTGCACTATATATATATATATTAAACCATTGAAGAATGAAAAAGCTATACCAAAAAATTAAGAGTCTATTTTTTGTATGAATGAGTAATGTCACAAGAAAAATATAAAAAATACAATGAAACAATATTTCTTTAAACAAAATTATATATTTGAAATAAGCAGAAACAAGTCTATAACCTTGTTATTCATGTTTCACACTGGTATTGATACAAGAGGATCTTCCAAATGACTTAAATTCAAACTCTTCAAATGCTTAAGTATTGGTTGCAATTGTATAGAGCTTGCAAAAAGATTTGTGGTGATACCCATTCTGTCAAATTTGGGCCTCGGATGTGGGAATTATCACAATTTAAAGTTTTGACATTTGGACCAATAACACGTCGCATGTGCAAGAAGGATCTATCTTCGGTTTCTGAAGTTGGTATTAGAAGTTGGGTGAGGAAAAGACAGTTTTGTTGAGCCTGTGTCGAATTTCGAATTATGACTTATGGATTGTCGAAAGGTTGGGACAATCGAGAATCGAGGCAGTGCATTTTGATATGGTAACATGTATGTCGACGACCAAATTTCGACATCAGGACAGTTGGAGTTGGGACCATTGAGATGGAAAAGTCAGAACGTGTTGGCATCGACAAGTCAGAATTAGAAGAGGTTGGCATAAGACGAGTTGGCATCGTAAAATAAGGGTCACAATGATCAGCGATATAGCTTATTCGATGACAAATTAGATCAAATTCCCTGGTTTAAACCGAAAGCTACAAGTACAAATTTGGTTTTTTTTGTTTGTACAAGATATTTGGATGTGGATCTTTGAATTCAATCCTCAATTCATGCCAATTTTCTCCTGATTTTTCCATGGATTCTTGTCCTATAAGTAATTTGGGCATCGAGATGTCTTTTGTCCCAAATTAGGAACATTATCCACGCACCTTCACCGACCAAATTCTTCTATTTAACAAATTGTTTTTGACCTAGATATAGAGAGAAGGAAGGACGCTAAGAACCAAAGAGAGGAATAAATTCATAGTTGGAACCGTAAGAGTTCAGTGGTTTCATTACATAGAGAAATTGCAAACTATAGAAGCAGATAGTGTGTAATTGTGGAGTATTCTTCTATTCAAAATGATAAGAAGCGAGGTGAACCCTTTCATATCCGGCTCATTACAAAACATAGAAAAGTTGATACATTATTTGATAGTGTGTCACATGTCAATTTAGTTTTTGAAGAAGTGGTAAAGAAATTGGGTTTAGCTATTGTACCTCTTGAAAATCCGGATGGGTCACTAATGATACACAATTAAAGTAACAAAGAAATGTATATTAAAATTTGCAATTTCTGATAAGTTTAAAGATGAGTTAGAGCTTGATGTAGTACCAATAGATATCTATGGCATTGTACTTGAAAGCCCATATTTATATGATATAAAGGCCATAGTTTATAGGGAGAAGGATCAATGTCATGTTTTTAAGTATGGTATTGAATATGCTATGTACATGCACATCATATGAAATCAATCTTGTCACTAATCTTTACATGCCAAATGAAAAGGTTAGTGAATGCTAGTAAGAATTTCTTATTGATGATGATTAAAGTCAAAGGGAACAATGATGGCATATCTAAATCCATTAAATGAGGTGATCCAAATCATAAATATGAAATGGCTAAAATAATTTTTGGGTATGTTGAAGTATTTCAAGAACCAATAGGATTACCACCCAAGAGAGGGATACAACTGCAAAAGGATGTGTCACTTCCAAAAATTGGCATGTACCGCATGTCTATGATGCGTAATGAAGAGATCAAGAAACAAATTCAGGATTTGATTGGAAGGGGAATCATTAGACCAAGCACTTCACTATGTGGTTCACCAATCATTTTGGTTCCAAAGAAGGATGGATATTAGAGAATGTGCATCGAATAGAGAGCCTTGAACAAGATCACAGTAAAAAATAGGTATCCACTTCGACATATTGATGATTTAATTGAACAATTGAAACATGCAGTTTGTTTTTCTAAGTTAGACTTGCGTAGTGATTACCATCAGGTTATAATTTATGAAAATGATATATGGAAGATGTTAATTAACCAAGTCCTAGAAATGGCATAAAAATAGGAGAAATGTAATAGAAGAATGTAATCCATACCTTAATAATGAAGAACAAAGATGAACAGAAATCCTCTTCGAGCGAGGAACTTCCTTACACAAGGTACTAAGTGCATAAGACAAGATAAGATACTATTATGACTAAAATGAAAATATCTCCTTTCTATATATAGTAGACAGGTGCACAATAACAACTATTAGACCCAAGCTAACACCAATAATGTGTAATACACCACAATATAGGTGGTAATGTGCCATTATATAAGGGGAAATATGCCTAATATTTAGGGCTTAACATGCCCCTCCCCTTCAGACAAGTGTTTTCCTCAATGCTTCCATAGTTCTGGATATATTTGTATGAAGGACTCATCTTCCCATGTCGAATATGCAAGTCATAAGTTTTCCCACTTGATGAGGTGCTTAGTAATAACCTAATTTCTTAGCTATCCAGTCCTGGTTTCAATGATTTGTTTAAGTTCCCATATGATTTTCCCTTCTTCAAAACTCCTTTGACGATAATGTTGATCTTCCTATAATTTCGTCATGTTTTGTGACATCTTCAGGAATTAGAGAACTGCTTACTGGTGCTCTATGTGATCTACCACTTCTTGAACTGTAGATTTTCCTACCACTACTTCAACCATATGCTCCATTTCATTATTATGGACATAGGGGTATCTGTAAGGTCTGATGCTATAAAGAACTCTTCTTGGCATTAAGTGAATAGCATAGTAGAAATATCGAATAAGTGGAAGACATATTGGAATATCTTCAAATACCCTGAAATTATTATTAAGGACCCTTTGGAAATATGGGGAAATAGGAGTCATAGATGTTTGAACATCTAGTGAGAATAATTATGTAATTAAACCTTTTTTCCTTTCTTTAGTTCATTTTTTTCATACCATTATATTTGATCACCTTGGTTGGTTTCCCTATGATACAATTTAACATAAATTATTTTCCTTTCTAGAAAATTTAACGAAAAGCTTCTAAAAATTAAAATCCACCATTCCTAATGGTTGTAACCATTGAAACCCTAATATAACATCAGCACCACTCATTGGGATAGAAATGATGGGACTGCTCAATACATATTTCTCCATACCAATATTTATATTACGACATTTCCATGAATAATTGTTGCTTCCTCCATATGCAATCATTACTAGAAATTTTGGTGCTCGATATACAACACAATTGAGATCTTTGGTTACTTTACAACAAATAAAATTATGAGTACTACTAGAATCAATCAACATTGTTACCTATTTATTTGTTATATATCATTCAATCTTGAGAGTTTTAGGAGTGTTAATTCCATCCAGAGAATGAGAAGATATGGTGGGAGTAATCCCTTCTAGTTCGTACCCTTGAGGTGGTTCTTGTTCTTTTTGTTCTTTCTCTTCACATTCTATGTCACTTACTATGCTTGTTGCCATGATTAAAACATAGACCTTTTATTCTTCTTTCCTTTATTTATTGAGGTGTCGACCTCTGAGGTGGGTTACAACAAGGAACATCATATCTTTGTATGTGTTGGTATTTCTAGTCTCCACCACCACATTTTTACTTTCAACCTTCCTTGCCATAGTTAAATCCTTCTCCAAGAACTATGGTTTGAAGAGACGCAACTCATGTTCCATGTTATCCTTAAAAGTTCCAATAAAGAGTCCAACAAATTATCTTCTAAAACATTCTTCACATTGAGACATAGCTTCTGAAACAGCTTGATGTGTTGTGTAACTAGACCTTTTTGCATGAGATTTACCCACTTGCAAAAGAAGGTGTTTTTATTTTTCTCTCCATAATGTAAAATCAATTCTTCTGTGAATATTTACCAAGATATAATAAAGTCATTTTCACAGTCACAAAGCCATTGATACCATATGAATTGATCAGGTTCTAAATATAAGGATGCAATAGTTAGCTTTTTCAAAGTTAACACCTGGTGTGTATCAAAGAATTGCTCCATCTGGAATATCCAAGTTATTGGATTACTTCCATCAACCTTTCACATGCCAATTTTGGGAGTAGAGTAGTTACTTGGACCTAAGTTGAAACCATGATGATCTAGTGGATCATCATATTTCTGGGTCTCAAACTTCTTGTCCTCCAATTGTTTTTCAATTTCTGCAATATGTGACTAGAATAAGTTCCCTTCTTCCTGTTTATCATCTTCTTGAGTATATGAATTAGAAATAAACATATTTTTTATCAGTTCCTTCAATTCTTGAAGATAATATTTACTAGCAATTCCCTTGATATCCTCTTTAGTATCCATCCCTTGAATCATATATTTCAACTTGGACACCCTAAAAGATATGTCTTCACTTTCATCGTATGTTAGTGATGAATCCTATAGTGGTTTGAGTGGAGTGTTATTTTTCCACTTCCAATGGGAGGAATTTTTTACAATGTAAATAGATCATATCAAACCCTATCTTTCACCAAAATAGGTCCTTCTACTCATAGTTATTCAAATTGAAAATGATGTACCTTTTTACAAACCTAATTTGGAGAATGTTTAGTGGCTGACTTGGAGCTGAGGTAAATATGAAAATTTAGGTCCTATGGGTATAAGTATTTGGCATGTGGTATTCTGATGAGTTATATTTATGATTCCACAAGTATGGCCTAATTTGTATGGGCCAATAGAATGTTATTGCAAATCTCCCAACACTTCTTGTTTTTTGTCCTTTCAGAAGAGAGAACTTGGAAAGCCTTCCACATGTCCATTATTTTGGATTTGGGTATGAAAATGATACCATAGATAATTAGGTCTATATTATTTTATATTTAATAGGTCTCACTCAATTTATATCTCGACTTCCCCATATATAACTGTTTTATCTAGAACACTTGTTTTAGACTAGTTTTTGGACCAGTAGAAAATCCTAGCTTCAAGGGATAATATCTCCAAACATGTAATCTTTCATAGATTGAAGTTATAATCATAAATATAATGGGATATTATAGAAGTGGGTTTTTTATATCACTATATGAACCCTTGCAGAGAAATAATTATAGAAAAAATTCCAATATGACTCATTTTGAAGAAAATAATCCCAAGGAAAGAGCTTTGATACCAAATGTTAAGTAACCAAGTCCTGGAAATAGCATAAAAATAGAAGAAAATAGACCAGAATAAAGTTATCCACACCTTAATAATGAATAACATATATGAATACCAATCCTCTTTGATGCGGGAAACTCCTTACACAATATACTAAGTACAGAAGGAAAGACAAGATGCAATGATAACTAAAACGAAAATATCTCTTCCGTATATATAGGAGATAAAGGTCCACAATAAAAACTAGTATACCCAATAAGAGACCCAAGACAACATTTGTAATATGTAATACACAACAATACAGGTCTAATGTGCCACTTTATAATAGGAAATGTGACCAATATTTAGGGGTTAAAAAAACACATCTTTCAAGAAAAAATAGGGGTTGTACGAGTGGTTGGTTATGCCTTTTGGGATGTGTAATGTTGTAGATACTTTCATGAGAATGGTGAATGATGTCTTCTAACCATGCCTGGATGATTCTTTTCATTGTATACTTGGATGATATTCTTTCTTTTATTCGGACTTCGAAAGAGAATGTTTCTCATGTGAGAAAGGTGCTTGATGTATTAAGGAGGGAAAATATGTATGTAAAGATGTCTAAAATGTGAATTTTCTAAAGCATCTTTAGTGTACATAGGCCATATTATTGGTGGGGTAATTTAAAGGTCAATCCTTCCAAGGTTAAAGCATTGTAAATTGGTCAAGTCGAACTATAGACACATAGGATAGAAGCTTTCTTGGTGCAGTCCAATATTGGATAAAGTTCAAAGACAATTTTTTCTCCATTGAAGCATCGTAACATTCATTCACAAGTTCTAAACAATATTTCCAATGGGGAGGAAAAAATAAAAAATCCTTCAATTTTTTGAATGAAAGAATTAGCACTGCGCTAGTTCTGGCATTGTCGTATTTATGATAACCATTTGAGATCAAAACAAATTCTAGTGGTTTTCCAATGGAGTTGTTCTTATGCATGGATGAACCAATCTATCATGGTTTTGAAACTTTTTCAATTGTGGTAAGTAACTATCCTACCTATGATAAGAAACTGTATGCATTAGTTCAGAGTGTTAAAAATGGAAGCATTATCTGATGGGTAAAGAAACTATTATACATATTGATCATCAACCACTTCAATATTTGGACTCACAAAGAAAGTTACGAAACAGAAAGAACTTTAGTTGGATGGGGTTTTTACAACAATTTGACTTGATTATAAAATATATTAAAGGGATTAAGAATATGGTAGAATATATGTTATCCAAACCTTCCATGACTACATCCATCATTCTTCAAAATAATTCATTAGCACAAGCAAGTCACTACTGCACAATATGATGAAGATAAATATTTTAAGAATGTGTATGCTTCATTAAGCCATGCAAAACAAATAGAATAGAAGAATTATCATTTGAATTATGACCTTTTATATGGCATGGGATAAAAAATGTGTATCCCATGGAAAGAAAGGATGCATGTAATTTGAGAAGCGCATTCCTCTCGCATTGTTGGTCATTTTGGAGTAGGTGAAACATTGGCACAATTGAAAATGGACTATTATTGGCCACAAATATAGGAAATTGATTCTAAATATATAATGTGTTTTGTGATGTGTGTAACCAATAAAACTAGCGACAAGAAATTGGGATTTTACACACCTCTTCTAGTCCCTTCCCGTCCTTGGGAAATATTACTATGGACTTTGTTGAGGGGGTAATTTTGTCTCGTAAGGGGCATGGTTATCTGTTTATGGTAATGGACAGGTTCAAAAAATGTGTATTTTAATTCCATGTAAGAAGAAAGTCACGGGTGAACCAATGGTTCACTTGTTCTTCCAATTGATTTGGGTTCATTTTGGGATTCCTTTTTCCATTGTATCAGATCGAGATTCCAATTTTTTGGGAAACTTGTGGTTAAACATATGGGGGATTGTGGATACTAATGTTAAGAAGAGCACAACATTTAATCCATGGACTAATGGACAATCAAAGGTGGTAAATAGAAAAATTATTCGTCTTCTTCAAGGTTATTTTAGCAAACATACTAAGTTTTGGGATGAACAGTTGCACTACCTATACAATATGCTTACAATCAGGAAAAAAACTCTTCTACTAAAATATCTCCTTTTGAAACTTATTTTGGATATTCACCCAAACACCACTGTATTTCATTTTGGAAGAGAAAATGTGTCATATGGAAATCCTTATGGCAACATAGCTTTAAAATTCATTCAATGGATCTAGGAAGTGCAACTGGTGGGTCAAGAAAAGTTGGAGAAAAGATGGGCATGATATGCATCGAGTTGATCATGAATTTTAGGTTGTGACAAAGTTTGGTTATATATCAATAAAGAGAGACAGAATGGAGGAGGAAAAAATCTTAAGCAAACAAGGTATGGTCTTTTTGAAATTCTAGAAAAAGTGGGCACTACTGATTTTTGCTTGAATTTACCTCTATATATGTAGATATATTCAGTCATGAATGTTGAGAATCTTAAGTTGTATGAACCTCTTTTTATCATGGATGAGAAGAATGATGTACATGTACCTTCTATTGATGATATGTCACCTAAATATATGACTGAGCTACTATAAGATGTCATCCTTGACAATAATGTAACAACTTCACTTCGGGTTACTATAGAGTACCTTTGAATAGGTCTTAAAGGGATGAATCCAAGTAAAGAAAAATGGATGGAGGTTGGAAAAGTGAGGGAACTCCACCCTCACTTGTTTTCAGTATAAACCAGAATTATGTGGTCTAAAAGATTGCAGTGGGAAGGTTTGATCTAGGAGGATTTCCCAAAGGACATAAATTCAAACACTTCAAATGCTTAAGTAAAGGATGCAGTTGTATAGAGATTACCGAGAACATTTTGGTGATACCCATTTTGTCAAATTTGGACTTGGGATGTGGGAACTAGCACAATTTGATGTTTTGGAATATGGACCAATTACCTTTCAACACATGGCATGCAAAAGAAGGTTCTATCCCTTATTTTTGAACTTGTGATTTGAATTCAAGAGAGGAAAAGACAATTTTGTTGAGCTTTTTCTAACTACGACTTCTGACTTATGGATTGTCGTAAGGGAGGGACAATCAGGAGTTAAGGTGCTAAATTTTCATATGGTAATAGGTATGTCGACTATTGACTTCTGATGTCAGGATACTTGGAGTCGGGACCATTGAGATTGAAATGTCAAAACATATTGGCATCAAAATAGGTCGACTTTGGAAATTCGACATCAGACAAGTCAACATCAGATAGTTGGGGTCACAGTGATCAACAGTCTAACTTGTTTGATGGCATATTAGATCAATGGCCCTAGTTTAAACTGGAAGTTATAATTGAATGTTTGTTTTTTCGATTTGTACAAGATATTTGGACATGGATATTTGAATTCGGTCCTCATTTCATGCCATTTTTCTCCTAATGTGGGCATGGATTCTTATCCTATAGGTAATTTGAGCATCAAGATGGATTTTTCGCCAAATTGGCCATGTTATCCATGGATCTTCACCGTCCAAATTCTTCTATTTAACAAACTATTTTCAACTTGGATAGACAGAGAAGGAGGGATGTTGAGAACCAAAGAGAGGAAGAAAGACACAGCTCAAACAATAATATTTCATTGTATTTCATTAAATAGATAAATTGCATATTGTAGAAGCAGACAATGTGTTGTCCAGTGCTTGGAGACACTTCGTGGAAGACATAGCGTTTATTTGTATGCATGAGGTATCACATTGGGTGGATTTGTTCTCCTTGCATACAATCATAACTCTCGCATTCTCCAGAATTGATGTAACCTTATGCATTTTTAAGATCTAATCTAATCAGTCACACTGGAATTAGACCTAAAAACATAGATGTTCTGAGCCTAACTTTGTTAACAAGTTACTATCTTCATTTTCATTTTCATTGTTACAATCTTTGTTTATCCTCATAATCCAGTTTGTATTGTTCTCTTTAAGCATATTGTTTATGCCTTCAACAATATGCCTTATTGAAGACTTGAAAATTAAACACAATTCACATTTTAAATTCTTTCTTGGTTAACTAAAAAGTTACTGGACTTTATGGATCACATATACATATGAAAATCTTGAATGGAAAAATCTATGTTAAAGGTGACAATCTGTCAACATTTGAACCCTTAAAGCAGTCCAATATTCAGTTGAAAATATTGAATGAAAAAGTCTATCATTAAAGGTGAGAATCTCTCAACATTTTGAAACGTTAAAGCAGTCCCATCTTCAGGATAACTGGAATAGTTCACGATCTTTATCATTCATGGATTTTGAGATATTAACACATTAAATACCACCATTTATTAATTAATTAATAGATAGGATGGTTACCATTCATGAAGAGTATGCTACAATTTTAATATTATATTGGATTCCTTTTAACTTTAAACCATTGTCTCAGTTAATATGGTAATAATACTTATTGATTTGTATAGCTTCTGTTATTTTTATTTTGTAGTAGTTCAAGGTTCTTTCCAACACTTGACTTTCATGAACCTAAGTCTAAAGCATACACATAGCTTCAAATATGACACATGGAACATGTTAGGTGAGTCATACTAATGTTAATATACAAGATCGCATTCATTTGAAATTCATGTTTTCCAAGAGAGACAACCTCTCGCCTAAAATTTCAAATTTACATTTCCAAAACACATACACCTAAAATTTCAAATTTACATTTCCAAAACACATACTAGTTATAGTGAAAAACAAGGGAGGTTGCTAAGCAACAAGTCCCTGCCTTAAGTTAGCTATTCCGCAATGACTTTAAAAACAAATGACGGTCATCCCGTTAGCCAAAACTCTAGCAAATTGAATTTTGACTACCTGTAAATACTAAGTCTTGACGCAATAAGATCATGGTTGTATTGAAGGCGTCTTTAAACTTTTTTTAGAGAAGAAATTTAAGGAATTAATAAAGCTGTTGAACATTGCAAGAAAGAATGGAAACTTCTTTCACTAAAGCATTTTTGTTTTCTGTTCTTTTAAATGAGTATTTATAAAATAATTTTTAAATGGTAGACTTATTTTCATTGTATTTTTTTTGTTTTTTTACAATCGATATTTGATTTTGTAAATCATGCCGAACTTTGTCATTTCTTATTCCTTTTATTTGTTCACTCGCTCCCTTAAATGGTCTATTCTTGATCACTGTTCATTACAATGAGTTCGTTTTCTATGCATTAAGAGAATTTCAAAGTAATACTTAGTTAGATAATAGTTAGCAACTTAGCAGCATATTTTTAAAGACTGCGCTGATAAATCTTCATTGAACGTGGCCTTACCTTTGATTAATAGCTTACACGGGAGACAAATAATTGGTCAGGAGGATGCATTTAATTGTCAATCTGAAATTTCTGAACAGATTGACAAGTCAATGTGATAGTTTGACACTGTTTAGAACTAAATATAGATTTATTTAAATAAGTTTGTTATTTTTAAGAATGGGCATGCTGAGTTTTTGGTTATGGATAAACATTGGTAGAATTGATTTGAATTTGAATAACAGGTATTATAACTTTTTTTAGAGAAGAAATTTAAACCACTCACTCAATTTACACTTTTTAAACTCAATTTAAATTGCTGCCAACCACTCAATTTAAACTTTTTTTAAAAAGCCTTGTTTTAATTACTGACTGCATGACTTCTTGTTGGGCTCTTGATCGCTAGTGCTTTCCCGACTTTTTGATGGGCTCTTGATCGTTTAAATGGTTTACACCACGTGGCCTTCAAAACCCTTTACCAGCTTAAGCCAAATGGTCAAATGGCAATGCCATGAAAACATGCAAAGGTGGGAATAACATGAATACGGATGCTCAACCTGGAATACAGATCATATTACTATGAGCCAACACAAAAGGTGAATATGGGGATTTATGAAATATGCTGGAACGCTCATTTTCAAAAATGAAGAATTGAGTTGTATCTTCTTGAAGTTCATGAGAAAGGAAATGGTTCAGCAGTCGCCATTAAAGCAGTCGTTCTCATGGAGAAATTGTCAATAATCAGGAGATTTTCTAGTTATTTGTGGAGGTTCCCATTCTGCCGAGTTTGAGTCTGCATGCTGAGATGAAGATAAGAGTGCCCAGATATCAGTATGTGATGGTAAAAATCAATTATTACAGGTATCTTTTCAAATATTTGAAAAACTAATTTGAAATAAGGGCCTGGTAAAATCTAAAAATTTCCTAGCCATCTCTTTTTTGTCCTTCCGCATATAAGTGTAAGAGAGTCGGCTCAGCTCACATGGAGATGAAGACGATTTTCTCACGTCACGTTATTAAATGTTCTGGTGTTTTAGGTTTACGGCTCTCCTATGCGCAGAATGAGTTTAAAGATTTTTCATGTTTTTTCAAGATTATTTACACATCTTTAAGCAACTTTCAATGGTGACCCTTTCCGTAAGTTGCTTGCACTGGTAAATGACCCTCTCTGTAAGTTGTTTGCACTGGCGGATAATCCTTGGTAAATATTTCTTTAACTGTCTTGTATGAGCGAGTCATTTGTTTATTTTTGTTTCTATTTATGTGAATGAAGTCGTTACTCTCTGTCTCTCTCCGTCTCTGAAAACAAAATTGATTTAGGTGTGTTTATGGAAGATGCAACAATTATGAAAAAGGAATTCAAATTCAACAGGAAATGAAATGATACAGAACATAAAATTCAACGGGAAATGAAGTGATACAGAACATAAAGATCGATTTAAATAATGTGAAATTATGAATTGAATTTGGTAAATAATGTGAAATTATGAATTGAATTTTGCAGGCAATCATAAGTGTATTTGTTGCAGCGTTGTCGCCGTCATATGCAGTGTTGATTATGTTTATGAATGACTGCTATGCCTCCCTCGTTTGGAGGCAGACACCAACTGAAGATAGAAAGAAGGTAATTTTCCGATAGCTCCTTTACAGAGGCTCATATCAAGGAAGTAGGTCTTGCAAGCCAGTCATTGTAAATAGTCGCTAGTTCGTACAGGTGTGTTGATGCACTCAATATGCTTCTTTGACAATATTAAATATCATTTCAGCAATATTAGGTTTTTTATGGAAGAAAAAAATAACAAAAATAATATTAAACTTGTCTGGACATTGTGGAGAGTAGAAGGCCATACCTTAGAGTCGATTTTGAAGACTTTCAAACGCATTCAAGAGCTTAGAATGATTGAAGCCGCCAATAAATCTGCATGTCTTAGACTAGCGATTTTTAATGGCAGGATGCATTTCGAATCCTTCTTTTCTTTTGCATTTCTGCTACAGAATGTTATTGCATTTTTTTTAATATAATTTTATGCTTAAAAAAGAAAAATACCTTTGGCACTAATACTTATCCTTTTATTCAAAGCGCTCAGGTTATCCGTTCCTAAGAAGCCCTGAATTGCTCATTCCCCATAAAATAATTGTATGCTGAGACGCTATGGCTATGAAGAACTGGGCATTTAGCTGAGTGCAGACCTTGGCAGACAGTGGAATCCACACAGTTCCACCCGAGTTTGTGAGATGGGTGGAGAAGACCCATCATGATCCAAACAGCTTCCAAATTCTCATTATTGACTTATAGCTAGGATCGAATGCCCTGTAACATGATCATTTCTGCAATGATCAAAATGACAACATCGCCTCACAAATTTCAAGGGCTGCAGAGAATTGGGGTTTCTTGCATATCATGCATCATGGCATCCCCGATTCTCTTATTGCTGGAGTGCAAGCAGCATTGAGTCTATACATGAAGATATGATGTTACAGCTATCTAGAAATAAAGCACTTGAAGAAGAATCCTGGTGTCGACTGGTGTCGAATATGCACATTTCCATGGGGTCGACTGGTGTCGAGCATGCACATTGCCATCGTATCATTAGGGCAGTCGGCAGTGCTATGAGGTGCGCACCTTATGGATATTAAAAACTTAATGCTACGAACTAATGCTAATGTCAGGGATGGCATTACTTAGAAATAATGTAAGCACAGTAAAAATAGAAAAAACTATAGGAATTTTTCACAAGTTTCAATTGGAAAAATGCTCTCCTGCCTCGACATGAGGCCAAATAAGAGGTCAAAATCCTTGATTGGCCAAGGAAACGATGTTGCATTCTTTTGTCAGATGAATAATTTATTGATTGGTTGAATGAAACGGTGCTGCATTTTTTTGTCAGATGAATAATTTATTGATCGGAAAAACTTAGGATACATGTTTTAATATATTTTTGGTCCTCGTGCAGACTAATGGAAACGGCGGCAAGCCGATCCATAGAGTCCCTGCTGGCCTGAAAGGCAGGGACTAATAACACATGTGAGTTATGCTGACCAAAAACATATGCATCTTATGTAGATATAGAACTCAAATTCGTTATGCATGACGTTCAAGGATATTTTGTATACATACCAAAAAGTCAATAATCGTTGTCTTGCAACTTATGCACATCAAATTTATTGACTAGAGCATACGTTTGCATGGGATAAGGGATTAGGGGTTAGTTATCATTAGGATTTGATATTTATAGTGGCTATTTATTATTAGGATTTGATATTTATGGTAGAGCATACGTTTGCATGGGATAAGGGATTAGGGGTTAGCTATCATTATGATGTGATATTTATAGTGGTTATTTATTACTAGGATTTGATATTTATGGTGGTTATTTATTATTAGGATTTTATATTTATAGTGGTTAGTTTTAAGGGGTTATTGTTATATAAGTTAAAGGAATGCGAGTGTTAAGAACTAGGGGATATATATTCATTAGGTTTTACTAGTTAGAAGTTATAGAGTTATAGGAGATAGTTATTGGTTATTAGGGGTGAGTAGTTTTGATGTTCCTAAAAGAAAGGAAGAGCCATAGGATATTGTTGAATTTTATTGAGATCAAGAACCTTGAACAAGTCCTAGAACCATCCGACAATTCTTAGATAGAGGTCCTTTGAAATTATTTGACTGGTATATAGGCATCATGAGTAGGTTTTGCGCACTAGAAATGAATATCTAGGTATAAACATGGTTAAAGGTTGAATAATGACCTTCGGCCCTAATTAAACTTTCTTGAGCTCAGGAACCATGAACGACACCTATAAATCATTACAAACTCCTTATTAGAGAAGTATTTAGCATTTTATTTTCAATATTGATTCCATTATCAAGTGTTGGAATCATGGATACATCTCAAGTCCTTGACCATAGTCAAAGGATGAAAACAAGAACCTCTAATTCTACCTGCCTTTCTTCTTAGGATCAAGTACCATGGATAATTGTTTGCACCAACACACATGAAATTTGTAGGGAATAATTGACTTTGAAGTTGGCTATGGTCGTCATGACTAGAAATATTTTGAAACCCACATTGGGTCTCAAGGTATAACCAAGTTTAGGGGAGGAAAACAAAGGAATTATTCCCTAAATGAAGCTTCTCATCCTTTAGGCTCAAGTTTCATTAATAACAACTACAACCCATGAATATTATTAGATTACTTGTATTTCCATGAACTCGTCCTGGAAAAAAACACATGAGATGATTGTAGGTAATCTCTAGAATATTAGAGAGATATGGGATCCATGATTAAACAAAAACATAGGTCCTGAATAGGAATTTGTCTCGAGTCCACACCAAGAAAAGTTTTGAGCCCAAGATCCTTGAAAGAGTCTTTGGACTATCACACAAACTTCCTTTGTAGAGGTTCTTTGTGAGCCTCTGAAATGAGACACTATAGTGATGCTTTCATTTCTTATTAGGATTAAGTACCATGGAAAATTCCTTGAACCCACACATATGACCTTTATATGGGTATCATTCACTTCCAAGTAGGCTATGACTTCCATGACTAAGAATATTGTGAATCCCACATTAGGTATCAATGCCTAACCAAGGTTAGGAGAGGAAAGCAAAGGCGTTATGCCATAAATTAAGCTTCTCAAGCTCAAGTTTCATTAATAGTTCAATGCAACCCATGAACCTTTGTAGGGTACATGTACTACTATGAACACATCCTTGAATCAACACATGATACCCTTATTGATAATATCTAACATACTAGAGATATGTGGGAACCATGATTAAGCCACACAAATATTCTAAATAGGAATGTGTATTTTTACCACACAAAGAAAAATTTTGATCCCAAGATCCTTGAACAAGTCCTCTAAAAATCACATAAACTTCCTTTTAGGGGTTCTTTTCAATCCTCTAAATGAGATACAAACACTATGAGTAGGTTTTATTCACTTGAATGGGCCTTGATACCTAAACATGATCAAGCGAGAAAATAAAGCCCTTAAGACATAATTGAGGATTTTCAAGCTCAAACTCCATGAACAACAACAAGAAATTGTGACACTAACCCTCACTAAAGGGTATTTGGCATATGATTTGGGTATTTTATCCACTATTAAGATTTTTTTATGTTTTTTATGGTTCTAAAGTCCTTGACCATGGTTGCGGTAGGAAAAACATATCCTTAATTTCTTGACCATGGTTGAGGGAAAGAAACAAAAAGAATAGGCACTAAGCATAGCTTATCATGATTAAGAAACATGAACACAACATTCAACCACCATATGGGACCCCTGTAGGTTATCTTTGGACTAATAGAGGGAAACAAGAATAGTGAACCTAGTTCTTGAGTAGTAAGAATGATTTTTTATGCGTAAATAACTTGAATGGGTGAAAACAAGGGCCTTATTCCTTGAAAAATGTATCTTGAAATAAAGTTGCACCATGGAAAACAATATGGAACCACACCTCCCAAATGGGTCTTTAGCATTCATGTTCAATATCAATTCCATTGGAATGTTTTATAGACCATGTATGGGTCACAAGGCATTTTAACCATCATCAAAGAATGAAAACTTGTGCCTTAGGATATTTCCAAATATTTTGAGCTCAAAACCCTTTTACAAGTCCTCAAAACAACACACAATAACTTTGTAGGTGTTCCTTGGCCTTCAAGTGGGATACTTGTACCATGACTAATTCTTATGCATTGGAAACACGTGTGAAGGTATAAGCATGGACGGAAAGAAAATAATGGAATTATTCCCTAAAATAACATTATCAAGCTTAAGCACCACGATCAACACCTAGAAACCATGACATAAGGTCTTTGATCGGAGCCTTAGGTAATAGTGATCCCTGTATGCATTTTAACTCACTAATCCATAAACCATGTTCCTTAACCCCTATATTCCTTTGCCATGGAAATGTTCATAAATCCATATGGGTAATAAGGTTACACAAAAAATTCTAGAATGACAATGAGAATCATAGAAATATATTTTATAGTTTATGTTCTTAAATGTCCATAACGCGTGCGTGTTTTGTGAATAGAAAAACGTGTGCATTTTTTGCGAATGAAAAAACCTACCTTTGCACGTAGTTGGTCTATATAAACATATTCATCAATCTCAATGTCACTTCCATCCAAAAACTATCTAAAATAATAGAGTTGCAATGAACTATTGGAATTATTTCATATACAAAGCATTCAATCATTCAGGGCATGATTGGAGGATTTTTGTTTACACGTTATAAACATTGAACCTTGGGATAATGCAAACTTACGTAAATAATCATATTGAAACAGTACAAGAAACAAGAAAAAATGTAAGTTTAGACATGAAAAATTAGAGGAATTCATTGAGCGCATACGAATTCAATAGAGGGACCTTCATATTCTACATCAATGGATGGAAAATCACTTCAAATACGTTATCAAAAAGTGAAGTGCAGATGTTCATTAGGGGCATTTAAATTACAACATCAAGTCAACATCAAATAATGTCACAAGAGGAAATGCAATCGGTTATGGTCGATGCTAATTATTAAGATAATAAAGTTATAGAGGAAACTCCTGTAGAACGTTTTGATACAGACATTTCTAGGGTCCAACATATTTTAGAAGAAGATATGATCATAATACTACCCATGATCATGACCATTCACCAACTTGTTTTTTACCAAAAAAGGGAATGAAGGGATACAATTTCATGCCGGGACTTACAAATGCATGGTCATGTGTTCCATACTATAAACACAACTTTCTTATTTCCATTGTTCCAACTTTATCGAATAAATATGAAGTGTATCTAGGTGGATTAAAGTATCATAAATTCCCATGAATATAAGTTATCTAAATGAGTTATTGCTTATCATACTCAATAAATAATTAAAAATTACATTGAAGGAAGATGTGACAGAGATAAATGTGGTTTATTTTTATCTTTGTTAAAATACAGGTGTTTCATTGTTGTTAGAAAATAGTTGAACATAAAGATGATAAATAAGTCATAACCAAGATTGTAATCAAGTTGTTAAAATCTTTATCATTGATTCTTTTAAAACAGTCGTAAGAAAACGCATTCAATATATTGTAATGCATCTTGTCGTGTATTCATCACAAGAAATAGTAGACAAGAACACACAAAATATTTGTTTTATCAATCCAACATCTAATATTGTTAAGGTGTATGTCAACATCCTTTGAAAGTATTCTAATAGAAGAGAACATCTTCATACAACTAAACAACCATATTTTTGGGTCCTCATTGGTAGGTTTCCTCATAACCACATGAAGTTAATTGAAGAAATTAAGGGACTAATGAAAAAATAAATTGTCACAGTAACATAAAACCTTCTTCAAACTAGAAGGATATACTAAAATTTAAAATGGATTCTATGGAATGTGAACCCCACATTAAACACTTTTTGGACCAAAAAAAAAAAATGAATATATGAGATATTCAAGAATGATCACAAGGCATTGAACTTGGGTGAAATAACTTTTGAGATATGCATGTCTTGTTATGTTTAAATAAACACATATTGTACCACGTAAATTCTGGATATTATTATGACACATATGCATAAATTTGGTCATGTTTTGCATTCTAACCATATTTAAGAATGATTGGTGATAGTACCACCAAATTCATCAAGATACTTTGTTCAAAGCATCATATGTAATATGATAGAGGGACAAGCATATTATGCAAAATACTATTTATATGGGACATGCCACAAGGGTGGTGGAATGAAATTATGGATCCAATGCATTCACGAGAGTGAAGATCAAGATATTAGGAATAGAATGGTAGAGATGAATAGCTTCAAATATGTGACTCGTGACATAGGCCACAAGAAAGAAATAATATATATATATATATAGTTGGTAATGTCCCAAGCAAGCACCCTTTTCTAGTGGAGTATTTTTTTCTTCCAAATGTCACTTAGAAATTTAACTATTGTCAAAATGTCTTTGTTTCACCAAGTATGAGTATGCAACTTCATAAAGGATTTACTTGAAAAGACCCAACTATTGATTTTTTGTGTAGCTTTGGAAGACATTCCACAAGAAATAATAATAACAAAACCAAGAATAAGTCGGCTAAGTTAAATTGACACAGTGAAATGGTCAAGTTGGCCCAGTTAAGGTGGAAAATGGCCCAATTTAAGGGGGAAATCAATCTAATCCAGAATACAAAATGGAATAGTATGGAAAAGTGACTTTTCCATTATAAATAGAAGTGAACTTGGCTCATTTGCAACACACAACTTCTCTCAAGCAAGAGGACAAGTGCACAAATCAAAGGACTACAAGTTAAGGGGTTCAAGAAGCATTGTGAAGGAAATTTTTTGGTTTTATATTTTGCTTTATATTCTTTGGGATCGAAGGTTATTCAGTATATTTCTTGTATTATTATTCTTTAACTAGTGTCAGGCACTATTCTTATTGAAGAGTCTTATTTAGAGAAGTTTACTGGTTTTTCCATGAGAGGGTTTTCCCAGGGTAAAATTGTGTCTATCGTGAATGTGTTTCTTTCAGTGATCCTTTATATGCATGTAGTTTAGATTTATGTGATAAATAAGTTAATAACATCTAACTACTAATAAAAATCAACACCAACAAAATTTTAGGCATGGCCATGTGTCTCAATGGAAATATGAGCATTTTAGAATTTGCAGAGATACACTTGCACTCAATGATATACTTTCAATGGTTTATTTCACCAACAAATACACTCTTCGACCCCAAAATAAGATACACATCAATATTATCATTTAGAGAAGGTTTCCTTGATGGTCTATGTCACATATAGGCATGTTGTTTGTACAACATCAAGGTTCATTATTGGGACTTGTGCTTTGTATCAACCTATATATATCATCATGTGTTGAGGTGCGATGTTAGTATTGTGATCTTGTGTTGCATCGAGATTGAAGTATTGTGTTTATAAATATTGTTTAGAGGAAATTTCAACTCAAAATGGGCCTCCTAAAATGAACTAATAAAATAATAGTTAAAATAATAAAATAATATTTATTAATTTTGGAGGAAGAAAAGA
>LPNX010509235.1:72222-107737 GCA_001517045.1 Pseudotsuga menziesii
TAATGGTAGGCTTGTGGTTTGTATCAATTCGAGACTTGTGGTTTATATCAATTCGTATCTACAACCTCATATGTTGAGGTGGCATTCTTTGCATAGTAAAGTGGTTATACTATGTGACGTATTAATACCCATGGTCATTTGATATGGATAAAATTATTATGTCTCCTCTAGAGACTGATCACATCTAGAATGAATTACTTTAGAATATGACTATAGGATCTAGGTAATTATGATCATTAGTATGTGTGACAATTATTCTGAGTATAATATGATAAGATGGATAAATAATAAATACACATGTGGACCATGCAGTAAATGAGAAATGATAAAGAGATAAACATAGAGAGAGAGAGAGAGAGAGAGAAATAATTTGAATTGCCTATGTATTCCTTCAGAGAAATCGAATTGATAAGGCTTTAGTTAAAGCCTCAGTTGTAAATAAGAATGCGCCATTTAAATAAGTAATCTCTCTATAATCCATGCAAAGATAAAAATAGTAAATAGTGATTTTCGTGGATGACACTAAGGGTGAAGTATTGATGATGCTAAGAGAGAAGAAATGAGGTCACTTAGAGTGAAGCATTGATGAAACTAAGAGTGAAGCACTGATGACACTAAGAGTGAAGTAATGATGACAGTTGAGGTGAAGCACTATAACACTTGAGTTAGTCTATTAATTAAGTGATCAACATTCAGTTAGAGATTGAGTTCACTCTGATATAAATCAACTATCAGTTAATTGGAAGGTATGGAACATGTATTCTACATGGAGAATAATCCAAGGCACTGACTTGGAAATCATAAAGGAATACCCAAAATTGAGGTGCATGTTTGCACTAATGTGAGACAACCATTCTCCATAGTTTGCATGGTATGATTTTTGACTTGTTATTAAAGTTTTGGGAACTTGGAAAGTTCATTAAAGTTGTTGTAGATGATATTTCTTCTCTATTTCTCTGTGTTCTCTCTTATTGATCAATTTGCTAATGTGTTGTAAACCATTCTCTACAAGTTTATCTATTATACTCAAAGAATTGTTGGGTTTTTCATCCTTTGTATTTGGGAGGTTTTCCTAGGGTACATACAGTCTCATATGGTTGAATGATTTATGTGGCTGATTTGTATTATAAGATTCATATGTGCACGGATTGATTGATAAAAGTTTTAAAGTTCATAGTTCTTCATTATTTCTTAAAATATTAACAAGGCATGACCCATATCGTAGTGAATACAAACAAGTAGTATTGAATTAATATCACTTCTACATAAGTGATGATAGGTTCCATGAATTCCATTATATATGTTATTTCTTCCAATTACTCTATGATTAATTGAATGACAAAAATACACACATGGAATAAAATTATATTTTTTCTAATAGTTGTGTTTTCCTGTTAAAAAATACATGTATATTTCAATGGTCAAGGTCATTGCATAAGATATAGAAGGTGCCACATGAATGGAACTATTTTGAGACAACCCATGGGAAATGATATCGTGACAGAGTTAGGGTGTGTGTGAAAACATATCTACATAGAGAGGAGTTGAAGTATCTAAAAACTACCCTGTTCTAGAATACATAGTTGAATGGTGTATGTGAGTAATGGTTGATGGAGAAAGATTGTGAGTGGAATCAACAAGGAAAATACAAGAGATTTTTTTGGGATGTGTTTTATGTAGATCACTCACACCCATGGGAGTGCAAGAGTGTGCCCAGAACTCATGGGTTTGATTATGTTTGAAGCTCCGAAAACCCTGTGTGTGGCATATGGACAAGAAATATTTCTCTATTCTTTCCTCCATGTGGCGATGGTGATTGGGATGAGTGTGAAACATCAAACTAGGTATATACATGGGATCATGTTTTTCTTAATGTTGAAAAATGTGTAATTGGTGAAATAAACCCATTAAAAACATACCAATGGGCTATTTGACATTATCATGATGATGTCTTAGATCTTGTATGTCTTGGTAATTTTTACAATCTCTTTAACATATTTATGGTCAAACAAACTAACAATTAATGACCATATCTTATCTTGTCTTATATATTCATATATCTCATTATACATTCCATATTGCGGGACACATATATGCATTGTTTGTGCCAAAAGGTAATGAATTTCCTAGGATTTTTTGTTGACGCGTTGCCTAGAGGTAAAATGAACACTCAATATATATGTAAGTAATAAAGAAGATAACTAGTTCATGGTTAGGTCAATGGTTATTAAACATGACTACTTTACACAAGAAAAAAACACAAGAAATAAGGATGACTATACTTTTAGAGATTACAAAGTAGGTGCAAACATATACAAATTCAAAATTAAATCATTGATACAAAAATTAGGTTACAAATAATGCCCAGAAGAAAATTGTCAAGGGTATAACACTTTCTACTAGATGTTAAGCATGAGAGGTTAAATGGAATCATCAATAACCGAGATGACCTAGTGGGTTTGGTTGAATGATAACATGTTTCTTGATAGATATGGTATGATGATAGATGAGGTATGTTATTTAAGAATTGTACGTGAAATTTTTTTCCAATGCAAATTTAATTTTCATACATGGAATTTGCTAGTTTCAATATAAATTTTTACTGGAGTAACCAAATAGTCCTTATGTGTCCTCAAGTTCTTCACTAAATATAAATAGCATAAGAGGGTGAACTTAAGTGCACATGTGGCTTTAGACACCACCATGATATCTTCTGATTTTGGTGTATTTGATTTAAATTGACAATTGAAGGTTTTATCTATAATTCCACACATGCATAGGTTTTGTCACTTTTAATGTCCTACAATATCCCATAGCACTTGTTGGAATGTATTTCCATGCAAATAACTTATCATTCTCTCAATATGTGGTTATGTTTATAAATGTTAGTTGTATAGAATATTCAAGCTTATTTGTATGAATGTTGTGTGGTTCATGATTCAAAAGTTTTTTTTGTATAAATGGACATCTAAATTCTTCTTGGCTTTCACATGGAGATCACAATGCATAAAAACTTATCTTTTACACAAAAGTGATATTAAAGTTATTGATAATTTTAAATTACTTGTTATCCAACCATGTAGTTTTAGGACCCTAATCAATTTTCATTCATTAATACTTGGGTAAAGAGAAAGAATCATTAACATTGAACAAAGAATCATTTTGTTTAACTTTGAATGTTTCCATTTAGTTCGTTTTGAGAAATTTCATGAAAGATAGATATTTTATGTTTAACATTGAGGGGATGAGAAGATTATAACCATTTTACAAGAGTCCCTGAATGAGTTTGTGAAGTGAGTTACAAGTAGACATAGAATGAAAAATAAGAGTTGGATTAATGAACTGACAAGTCCACTAGATTCACAAAAGTGGATTACTCTTAGGGGCACCCCTTCCCCATGGATCCCATGGTTTAGAGTTTATTTTATTTTTCAATTTAACAAACTATGGTTTTAATCAATGAATGAAAATGCACATTTTGGATTCAAGGGTCCAATTTTGGAAATCTTACGTCGATAGCATGCAAAAAACTAAGTCACATATAACTTACCCTAAAAAATTTGCATCGTCTTACGATATAAGAATTTATTTGTTACATTTTTATGCTCCAAGACTAATTAAAGAATCCCTAAATGAGTTTCAGAAGCAAGTTGCAACTAGACAAAAACTGAAAACCAAGACTCTGATTAATGAATCATCATCTTCATTAGATTAATGGTATTGGATTATAGTTGGGGGAACCTCTCCCCCATGGATCTCGTGGACCGAAACTTATTTTATTTGTCCATTTAAAAACTAGGGTTTTTATTAGTGAAAGTTAATGAACATTTTGGATTTAGGGGTCACATAGACCTTACCTAAACAAACTTTTAGCAACATAAGACACTTGAAAGAATTTATATATTATATTTATATTCCTATGGACCAATTTCACAAGATTCTTTGAATGAGTTTGCAAAGAAAGTTGCAATGGAACATAAAAATAAAATTGGGACTTGGATTTATGAATCGTCAAATTTGTTGGATCCCATATAGTAGTGTATTACTGTTGAGGGAACCCCTCCCCCATGGCTCCCATTTCCTAGAGCTTGTTTTAATTGTTCATTCACAAACTAGGGTTTTTCTCAATGAAAGGGAATGCACAATTTTATTCAGGGGTCAAATTTTTTAAATCCTACCTTGAGAGAATGCATACAACATGGTAACATAGAGGATACAAAAAAAAAATTGCATCAAGTTATGCCACTTGAAATCATTTCTCGTTTACCAATAAGACTTCCCAAATGAGTTTGGGAAGAAAGTTGCAACTAGACATAAGATGAAAGTCGAGACTTGGATCACTTGGGGTCATGCAATCCACTCAAAGAGGTTCTAAATAATAAGGTATTGCTGCAACCTACAAGGCCTAGCTCCATCCAAAAGTGGGAAGAACTCTTTTGCATTAATTCCCACAACAATATTAATGGTGAATCCACATCATTTTTGTTCATTTCTTTGTATTTAGGTTGTTTATTTTTGTGTAGTTAATTTCGGATACCTTTTATCTAGACGGTAAACATGACCATCCCCTCCATTCCATAAGTTTGGCCTCCATTTAGTCGTGTTAACCATTTTACACAATAGTGTGACACCTTTCATTTCTCGGCCACTATCGTGTGGTCAATCCTTTGACAAATGCGATGTTAGTTTGTTTTAAAAATTTTCTTCCCACACGGTTTCTCTGTCATGAATCAATGTTGTTTTACCTCACTTCTCATATCCTACAGTGCACCAATGAGTCTTTCTGGCACACTATAGTGCGACTATAAATTGTATTTATGCATTGTCTATTGTTTAATTTCATTTTATTTGTTTTATCAACAATGTGTATCCCACAATGTGTTTTTACCCCATTCCTCTTGTGCTAAAATGCACCAATGAGTCTTTCTTCCAGGCTGCAACGCGATTGTAAATTTTATTTATGCGTTGTTTATCATTTATTTGCATTTTATCTGTTTGCTCAACAATTTGTAGCCCACTAGCTACTCACTAATGAATTAGGAATTAATTAGCTTACAATGATTACTTGTTCCTTTAGTAATTATCTCACCTAGACTAAGAATAGGGGGTAAAGGGGTCATCCCCCCATAAAATTAACTTAGGTAACCAAATTTGAGTCTCCCAAAGGACCTCATTGTTGTCACTAGTATTTGGTACATCACATAATTGTTTTGATTCATCCTCTTTTAGTTTAAAGCAATGTAGCATCCACTTTGCGCACTCAAGCAAGGACATAAATCCCTTTTCCCTCCTAAGTATGCTCTTCATGATATCTTTGAATCAGAAAAGGGAGTGAAGGGTTAAATACCTCCTATGCACACATAGCATTTTTTTTTTGCAAGCATCACTAGTTTGTTTAGAGCTCAACTTACTATCATTTTGTTTTAAGCAATTTACTTAATTGCAACAATATTATTTTTTTCATCACATGTGTATTCCCACTAGCATACACTAAGGGACCTAAAGATTCTCTCCAACTAAGTGTTTTGTTCACAATTTTTGTGAATCAGAAAGGAAGGAAAGCGTGAAACACCTCCCGTACACTCATTTAAATTCACATAGACTCATTTAAATTCACAACAAAATCCTTAAGAAGAAACCATTATAAGATGCTAACCAACTAAAATCCTCCACAGGAGGTCACAAAACAATATTTTAGCTTGGTAGGTTGATTGGGTTAGGAATCCAAACAATACCCACTAGCTTAGTTTTAGTAGGCATATTTTTTAAAGATAGCATTGTTTTCTTCTAGGGTACTTTAACTCTTGCTACAAGCAAGTGTGCCAAATCCTAGATCGGATACGTGTACCATGACTAAGGAGGTAAAATTTGAGGTATAGCTACCCTAATATACCCTAAAAGGAACTCACGTTGTTGTTAGGGAGATGATAGTATTCTTCCCAAGCCTAACGGTCGATCTTCACTTTACACAAGGTAACCATAGTGGAAAAACTTAAGATACTGCCAAGAAACACTTGTGTGTGCAAGTGATTCTTGAATTCAACTATTGTCATTGGGGGGTGTTTCCAAGTCTTCTCGATTGGAACATTGTACCCCTCTCCAGTAGAAATGGCTCTTTGTTACCTCCAATAGATGATTGTTGTGTGTATACTACCACCATCGATAATGATTTTGGGAGGCCCAATTACAATTGAGAGGAAGGACATTAGGTATTTTTAGGGAATTTACACTTGTTGTTATTTTCTAAATAAAATATAATTAAAGTCATGATTTAAAAAGAACCAACATGTGGACACCATCGCACTAAGCCATATTTGCACATATCACTCACATATTCCACCATATTGCATCTGTTGTGGTTGGCAATATTTTTTCATTTGTATACATTGTGTTTATTTCATCACCCATCAGTCTCACTTAACAACTATGATTCCACCATTGAGGAACAAAGCCCCTCCTAAGGAAAACTTGCAGAATGCAAGGCCTTTCTGATCCTTAAAGGAGTGTTTTTCCATTATCTACACATGGCACATGAGGGAGATCACTAAGTCAGGGCCTCTCCCATGCCACATTGATTGGATCATATAGATAATGATACGCCTTAGTTGATTCACTCTCCCCCCTTAAATATAGTGTTGATCCTTTCCCATCCTCTTCTCATGGAAGAGGTTCAATATTGTTTACTCCCCCACATGGGAGCACCCCACCTTCTTCTCCCCGGTGGAGAGGAATTCACGCTACATATTCATATTCCCCTAGAATACAAAAATAATCACCACATATTCCAAGGTATCCCCCTTAGGGAAACAACATTCAGAATAACATGATGACCCCCAATCCCAACTTACCATTTATGGCAAGTTTGAATCTCCTTGACCTATCCAAATTAGCCAATGACCCCATAGCTCATGATGTTAATTCGCCAGATATACCAGAAAAGATACCTTTAAATATTCGTAAATTTGAAGGGAAGCAGGAAGCTGATCCTACCAATCACATTATGTCTTTCCATCTATGTTTTTCCTCTAATAGCATAGTGGAAGATTTGTTCTGCCTCCATCTCTTCCAAAGAACCCTAACTAGTGTAACTATGAAATGGTATGTAGGTTTGGAAACAACCTCTCATACCACATTTGATACCATTTCCCATCATTTCTATCCTATTTCTAGTTTTCTATAAGACATGATGTTGGCCTCAAGATCCTCACAGAGTTTTGACAAAATATGATGACACGCATAGCGGAACACATCCACGAATGGCATCTCCATCATGCCTTATGCAAAATTGATATTCAACCTCCCTTACTTTTTTATTAGTTTCTCAAATCACTCCAAACTACGATTGCAAAGGATGTGTCTACCTCAATGCCATAGAGTGAGGAAGAATTTATTCTCAAAGACCAACACTTTAACCTTATATATGCCCATTAATATGGTATTTTTACACTATACTACAAGATTCCCCTTGATATCAATATTTGGATCCTCCCATTGCACGGATGGGCCTATGGGGTCCATTTATTCATAAAGTAAAGTCCCCCGCAAGCAAATATTGTACCATCACCATTGGTTATGCAATATACACCCATCCTTGTTGTGTAGTATCCCACTCCTATTGCACCAAACCCTCCATTTGGTCAGCCTCAATATGGAACATACAACCCTCCTTACCTAAGTACAAGCAAAGTACAACCAATCCCTCAACCAAAAATGGCACCACCCACGTTGAAATCCACATCATGTGTGATGAAATCATCTTATATCCCAGCCTTGAGGTATAACCCTTATTACCCATACCCATGTCCCTCCGGTACAACACCCATGCATCATATGGAGGTAAACTTGGTTCAACCCTCTCTACAAAAAAAAATCAACAATTCGAGCAATTGAATATTGTCAATACATGAAACCTCAAAATCAGGGGAATAAGACATGAAAGAATAGACAACCCCAACAACACAGGTAAGGGGGAAACCAAGCCCCCCAACAAAATAAAAACAAGTGTAACCAACTCCTATAAGGGTGAGACCCCCATAAGCAAGAAAAGAACACCAATTTGAGGACAAAGTACCCTTACTCAATCTGTGGTGAGTATGGTCACTACACTCACCATTCTCTTATTATCCCCGACTATCAAAGGATGTTGGGAGCCAAGAAGCAGATACCCACAAATCCTCCTTAATCCCTCATGTACAACAACAACAATAAGATGTTTTGCAATAACACTTTTCCAATCAAGAGGTGGTTACCCAAAATCCATTTCCTCTCCCCCTAGGGGAGGTATCATTCCAAAACATTTACATGACTTAAGCATAACTCAACCTACAAAATCGCTCTATGGGGTACACCAATGCCGAAACCTCACTTGTCCTCAAAGAAACTTCAGTTCCTTCAAGAGAACCTTTTAACATCCTACATCCTACCATAGAGAAAATTCTAAGGATCCCTAAAGAACCATTAAGGAATACCCCTCACAAGACTCACATGAGGTTGCACATAATTACATCATTATGGACAATTTTTCACAATCACCAGTCACCATGTTAACCCTGGAGGTACTTCATTCATTCCCTTTTTAACAAAAAGAATTGTTGAATGAATTTGGATCCATTGACCCTTCTGATGCAAACCTAATGACCTTTGACCTTGATAAAGGTGAACCGTGAATACCCTCATCAGTCACGTTTTAAGTGCTAGTCACAGTAAAAAACATTATCATCCATTGATGCATTATCGACGAAGGTGCATCCACATGCATAATGTCTTCCAATGTGTGGAAAATATTGGGCTCCCAGAGTTAGCACCATCCTCCATCGCTCTTCGCACATATGATGATCGATCATCCCAACTATGCAACTTGTAACAGAATTTCCCCCTCAATCTAGGGAGAGAAATCATCATGATTGACATTGAATTCATAGATGCCCAAATTGACTACAACATTTTATTTGGGCATAGCTATATGTATGCCATGAAGGAGGTTTCCACCTATGTATTATGTATCATTATGTTCCCATTCAATGGAAAGGTAACCGTTAACCAACATAGATACTACAACGATAACACATCAGCCGATCCTGAAAATTTCTTTCCCATGGTAAGCGAGACAAATAATATGCAATATGTTGATACTATCCTAGGATCCTTCAAGGACTTTGATCTCCTAGGAGCATATTCATATCCTCCACCTATCATCCCTCCTCAAACAGAAGGTCTCATGTGTACCCTTTCCACCATGGTGAAATAAGTGTCCACACCTAGAGCATCATCATCAACAACCCCATCAAGTCATGAAATTGAGCAAGTCTTGAACCTTTCTATGCCACCTATGTTCTAGATACCATTTCTATACCCCCTTACAGGAGTACAAGGAATATTGGTTATGGATTAGATGACAATCCTAGGAATCATGCTCAGACTACCTATGCGGTACCTTACACCACTCTTTCCAAATATGGAATCCAAACCCATAGCCCATTATGAGATTGTGTTGGTACAATGAGTTACCACTCCAACTTAACCTCTCTAAGCCACAACCTCTAATGACTCAACCATCATCGGCAGTCACCAAACCATAAAATTGGGGCATTATTCAACCTAAGACAACTACCCTCGCCCACAAAGGTGATACTTATTTTCTTTTCTCTCTCCTCCAATGATCCTAACCCAGGTTCAGTCCCTTCTTCTCAGCACAACAAAGCCCAAGATATCATCACGACAACAAGAGCTCAGTCGGAGAAACCTACGACACAGATGTCATCTCACCCGAGATATCTCTCTTGAATGGGTAACTACTAGAACCATGTTTTCACAGTTGGGTGGGGGATGTATAGTACCTTAGCCTTTTACCAAGGCTCTCAACAAAGTCCACGTGTATATTATTTATGTTCACTTTGATTCAACAGTTAGGTCGTGACCCAGCTTCTCTTATGCAACTTATTATATAAACAGTGGTTATGTAGCATAATTGTATTCAACTATAACAATGTGACTTATATACATTTATTCATCTTTAATCAAATATAGAATCATTCATTCAATGAAACATGTACACAAGTATTTCAAACACATTCAACATTCACACATATACACAGAATATAATGTGGCAACCCATCTGGGAAAAACACACAAGGTACTCTTCATATGGCATGAGGAAATAGATGTCTTTCATATGCACACTATGCTATAGTCTTTGTTCAATATCCTCTTCTCTATCTTTACAGACTCTTCCTCCCTCTAATGCTCTATGATCTTCTCTATGTTCTCTTCCTAATTTGATCTCCTAATGATCCACACACAACCTAGATTGACTCAACCTTTCCTACTCTTCTTCACACTCAGCTGCAGATCCTTCACTTCGATGCACACATCGATACTAATAGACAAAATATAGAGGCATCAACCAAAATATAATAGTCAGAAGATAATGAGATTCTACCCTTGTCTAATTAAAGTCCAGCTCGAGTGTATATCCCACATACATCTTGGGTTCTCTCCTTTATAGCCTCGTTACATATTCGATACAAACTCAATACATACTCATTACATACTCAATACAAACTCAATATAGACTTGATACAGACTCATTACAGGATTGGTTTATGTCTCTTTCTCAGTCGAGTTCCTATATCCAACCAATAGGTTGTCTTTCCTATTTTGGTAACACCTAACGTGAGACACTAAATACCATACTTAGAGATATGCCTTCACACATGCGGTTTCTGATGGTTCTATCCAAACTAGTACCCACAATCGTTAAGGCTTGTCGCTTTCTCAGCATTACGACTTACTGTCATTTTCCAACCTTTATGCTACTTGCACTCCTTCTGATGCTGATATTCTATCATACCTTCCCTTGTCACACTCCTTCCTTCTGTCCCGGCTTCCTCTTCTAGGGCAGCTTCCTTTTATAGAGCCTCTCCCTCTTCTTATTCCTTCCTTTTACTACCTATTTCACAGCTTCCTTTCTCTTCTTTCTTTTATGTCTCTACTTTTTTCATAGCTCCTTCTTCTTCTCCTTTATCTCTTCTCCATAATTAGGAATAATTCTGAATGAATTCTGCCTTACTGTCCCTAGGCCCTACAGGCCCCCAACACTCACCTGTAGCTCATCCCAAGACACTCGAAGCTATTCCTCCATGTTTTTACTTGCGTTGATTTTGCTTTGAAAATAATCCACGATTTTAACCACTCTTTATGCTTCTAGGCGCACTTCTTTTTCTGCCTTCCGTAATTTCTCCACTAGGTCGGAACTGACATGTTCCAACATTACCTTCTCCACTGATGTCTCTACACCATTCACTTTATTATGTACAGGTTGAATGACTCCTGTAACTTTTTCTGCTTGATCCTGCAACTCTTCTACTTTCTCCTCGCGGTGTTGTTGTTGTGTGCACAACATTGTCATTTGCTGCAACAATTTCCTCATCTTCGTCGCCTTAGCCATTTCCTGTTCTAAGGGTAGCTTCTTCATATCATTCCTTATCTGTGTAATTTTTACTTCAAACGTAGTCAGCTCATTTGCAGTCGTTTTATGATTTCTCATCATCCATTAAGACTTCCCAAGTATGAGAGACTTGGTCGACATCCTTGGCACATATTTCTTTTGCTTCTTCTATCTTCTTCACAACTTCAATTATTTATTCTCTTCTTTTCTCTATTATATGTGGGGATGTGCTTGGTCTTACCTTCTCCTCAAGATTTGAAACCTTCCTCCTTAGATCAGCTACTATCTTTCCAAGTCGAGTGAATTTGGCATCTGGTTCCATTTCCTATGTTATTCCCTCTGCTACAAAGTTCTTACAGGATAGGGCTACTGCTTTGTTGATTTTATAATAGTTTCCTTCGCATTCCTTCATCTTCTCTTCAGTTTCATGTACTACTAGTTCCATTTTCTTGATATTTTTATTTGGAGCCTTCACTTGCATGGCCAAGGTATGTTCATGTAGTTTTATTTCTGCAGTTACAACACTATGTATTGTGTAGACCTTAGTTATCTCCATGGACGAGAAATCTATGGTGATCTATCCAATGTCCCTGGAAACATCATTAAACTCCGGATTTCCTAGATCAATAACTCCTTCGGACACTTCCACCTTTATTAGTGCGACTGGAACACATATTGCATTTTGTTCCATTTTTGAAGTTTCTGATGGGCCTTGTGACTCCATTGTTGGGACTGGACAGTCAACAACAATTTTAACATATTCAACCGCTTTACACAAAACTTTAAGCAGAATAGTAACAATAGCTGAAAGTTCTTCTTGTCACTTTTCTATGGTTTTGAAGTTGATTTGTGCTGCTTCAATTATTGCCTCAGACATCATTTGCACATCTTCACTGTCCAAGATGATGGTATTTTCATTTATGTCAACCTTCATCTTATTTTTATTTATTTTGCATTGTACTTGTTCCTTCAAAGGTTCCCCCCCTTCATTTTATGTTTTTTGGTTTGTCGGTATTGAGGGGGAATGATTCTCTGTAGAGTCCAGTTCATCTGGTTGATCTTCGTCTTCCTTCCCCTCATCTGAGTTCTCTTCTTGTAATCATTCTTCCTCTTGTCTAAGTTGATATTTTAGCATTGGAACATGCCATTCCTTCGGCTAATCATTAAAAATTTCTTCAACTTCCTCCTCTGTCATTATGCATTTGGTTGGTAAATTTTGACACTGCTGTTGTTGGTGTGGTTGCATGTTAATATGGTGCAGGCCAATATCAAATCTAACAACTTAATGAAATTATTGAACAGTGTCATCATCTAATATGTACATGTTCTTTACTTGGTGCCTTATAGCCTCTCCATGCATAAAGAATTCAAACTTATTTTCTTTCTATCGGTCCTTTATGTCCTTCTCAAACCAAAGGTTCTGATATCTCGCTCCCCTATATTTTACTGGAAGGTCTACCCCTTGGTAGTCTTGTGGATCGAACCATGCTATAAATGAAATTAAAATTAACAGCCATGAGTAGTGAAATTCCCCACCCTTTTCCTATGCATCAATGGTGTCTTGTATGAGCCCATTCAATAAGAACTAACACCAATTGATCCGAACTCCCTCCACACAAATTTTTGCAAGCACATTCTCTCTCATAGTGCATTTGTCTGGACGCATTTTGCAAAGTAACTTGGATTCCAACACTTTTGTAGAAAAGCGAACATTGTCATTATTAATGGACTCAATCATAAATCCTCATTTTCTTCATCAACGTAGCTATTGCCACTTCTTGACCCTTTTTTAGAAGTGGCGTTGGGTCCTTCCCTGTGGATGGTAGGCCTATGATGATTGCAATCAGTTCAATATCTATAGGTATAGGCTTTCCTAGCCATAAAATCCCACCATGAAAAAATAGCAATAACTGCTTAACACGGGTGTTTATTGGTGTACTTCGGCCAAAATGTGGCATATATAGCAGCAAATAGTATGCCAGACTATTACAGTCCCCTAGCCCCTTCCTTTGCAACAAATCATTTGGGAGCATCAGGTGTGTCCTGCACAATATCCATGTAGTTTTGATGGTCTAGGTCTATTTGGATTTTTGTATCATGATCTGCATAATATAGTTTTCTCACATTGGGAAAAATATCCTTTACCACCTTCAATCCTTTGGGTACCAGTGGCACTTTCAGTGAGGCCCTTGACCTCTTTGGGATTGTAACTCTCGATGCATCTCTTCATATGGGTGGGAAACAAGGTGGCATCAAATTTCTTGTCTCAAAATATTTCTCTATTGGTGGGGTTGGTGCTAGAGTTGTTGATGTTTTCCCTTTCTCTTTCTGATACCAGTGAATTTTCCCCATTTGGTCCCAGATGGACCTAGTCTGTCTTCTCCAAATGGCTTACCAGGGTTCATATCTACTCTAGTATTAGTTTGTTCAACAGCTGGTGCTCTCGGTTTATTTTTTGGTGGATGTTCCATCTGTGATGGGATATAACCAGTGGCGTCTTCCATAGATAAGGTGGGTGGTGCATACTCAAACTCAACTATGCTTGTGCTGGAAATGGAAATGACCATACTGCAACCACACCAATTCAACTCTCAAGGTTACTGACAACAGCAACACTCTTCTTTTGCATATAGGATGAAAGTAGTCTTGGTGATGAATTATGATAATATACCTTAACTTTCCCTAGTCATTCTTCGCATGTGCAAACAATTAATCAGAAAGAAGTCCTTCCTTTTAGGCACATGGGCATACTGCGAGCTCACTAATGAAACTTTTTTTTCTATGCAGTCAATTATTTGTCACTTTAAATGGTAATTATTTTCATAAAGTCAGATGTGACCAAAAATCCCACCGTCATTTTCTCTTGGAATTGTTAATTTAATGATATCCAATCTGTCACTGTAATTTTTTATTTATTTTTACATGATCGGGTCATAGTGAGCAGGATAAGGTGTATCTATGCACATACCAGCTCCTCTTACTACATGCATACCTTCCGAATCAGGTATGCTTCTCTCAATTGGATCATCATCATCTGGTTCTCCTGTAATATTGTAACATTCCATCAAGTTGTGTACTGTCATGGTGCATTTATGGAAATTCGTGGTTGTGACTGGGATTTATTCAAATATATTTTCCCTCATTATTTGTAGTGCATCATCAACTTTCATATGTTCACTTGTGAACTCAAATATCTGGGTGAATCTTGTAACTAAACTTTTCTATTTGACAGATCCTCATCGCAACTCCATTGATGTATACCAATTTCTTGGTACCATTTCCAAGGTGTGGATAAATCAATGAACCCACTCCTGTCGTAGATATTCTTGCCATGTCCTACCACAATGTTCAATATGCTCCACAGGATTTGTCAGTAATAATGGATCTCTTCCCCAAATCCAATATCTAGTAATTGTCTACACTGTGGCCACTCAGATATAGATTATTTATGTGTACCCCACCATCTAGTGGGTGTAGCTTTCAGCACATAGTCTAAGGCAGACAATCGTAGCTTTTTATAACTTTTTCTTCAAATTACACCAAAAAAGATGCAAGTTTAGGTAATCCTTCATATGTAGGCATCGCGCTTGCTTCGGCTCCTACTCTTCGAATAGATCTTGTGATTCTTGTGAATCTTCTCATGGAGACTTCATGTAGCTTGTTCTGCCAATTTTCTAGGGCATCACCTGAATTGGATGTGCAAGAAATTACACTGCATCGACTCAGTTTTCCATCATCTTTTGGATTGATATTATATTCTTTTGAAGACATCATACTATACAACTAATCAAGGTATTTTCCTTGACCTTCACTATTTACTGGCTCAACATATCTCTGCCCTTTGAGTGGATCAATTGGCGCAACCACCCTTAGTTCAGAATCTTCAAATGATAAGATACTTTTCTTGAAGTTTATAATGGTTTGGTTTTCTATTTCCCAATAAATTCTTAGCAGTGCAGGATATGGATTTGTGTCATCGAAAATGTCAATTACTTCAAAGTTGGAATATTTTCTTAAGCCTTCAAGTTCTACAGGTACTTGAGTTAGTCTGCCAATTGGTAGAACCTTCGACTAGTTTGCAAGCCTTAGTTGAAGGGGAGACTATTCTTGTCACGGTTTACTCATGCTATCCCATTTTTGTGTTGTCAAAATGTTAACATCCGGTCCCAAATCTAATATGATATAATCCATAGCATAATATCCTATCTATGCAATCATTCGCAGTTCTCAGCCTGTCTTTAGTCTCTTCCGAATATGGTTAACTCTTTTTCAAGTGAGAGGTTGTCTGGGGTTTCTTCTATTAGTGCTATCAGTTCTACAACATCATCTTTATCATTGATTAGTGCTAAATAATTTTTGAATTTTTTTTAAAGATTACTAACCTTTTTCATTGGTTGCTTCTTGAATAACTGTTCAAATCGTTCAGCCATAGTCTTGTCTTTTCCAGATGTTGGTGGTTGATTACCATCAACAAACTCTAGTTGCACATCCAATAATACTTGTTTCTCCTTCTAGACATATATCAAGGATTTCTTCTATTTCGCAGGTCTCACCTGCAGTTGTCCTTGCTGTGTATTCTAGTTTGCACCTGTCGCAAGACCTCCTCTTGTAACCACAACAATGTGAGGTTCTCTTGGCTTGAGAGAAATCATATGAATGTTCTCTTTGGGGTTTGGATTTTGATTCTGCAACGTATTAGGGTTGACAATAGTTCGATCCTTCCTTTTTACAATTAGTTGCAGACACTGTTCAATATTCTGATCAAGTGCTTTGCATTATGTACATGTTTTTGCAGGACTTTAGAAATCTCACAAAAAATGTCCTGCCTATCCAAAGTTATAACATATAACTTGGCCTCTTCCATGACCAAATCCTCCTCCTCTTTGTTGTTGTCCTTGACCTCAAAAATTTCCACCCCCCTTTGTGGAAGGTATTGTTGTTGTTGTGGATAATTATTCTGCTGGTATTTGGGCTGAGGGAACTATGGTTGTTGATATTGAGCAGGATGATACTGAGGTTGCACTCGTTCAGCTTACATCTGCTCATCATTTTTGATTAAGTAGGTATCCATTTCCTTTTTTTGCAGCGGTTGAAGTGCTTTGCAGCCCTTTTCATCATGACCTACCGATTTACAAAATTTACAATATAAACTAGCTGGTGCACTTACAATCTTCAATAAGTACAAAAATTGTTCAGACTTGTGGCCCTTAGTTCGATATCTCTACACCTAGGCATCCCTTGGGTGTTTAATAGATTCAACGCTCCTGTTGCGACGTAGTTCATGAGCATTAGGAAATTGTCTTTATGGTTCCTTATGTTCTACATATTATACACCATATTTCCTCTTGAAGTTCCTTGCCTCTCTTAATGTCCAGGAGATGCACCGTAAGGCTGGCCATCTGTGACTGAATTTTCATCATTCCAGTGCCGGTATCTCCAATCGGTGAGGATTCTAACTTCATTGCTATATCCATAGCTACTATCTGCAACACAATCTTCTGTTGCATCAGCAGGTTTCATATATGTGGTAACAAGGAGGAAATAAACCATTCCTTGTGTTGTACATCTGACATTTGGAAGCTCACTTTGGATATCAATGTCTTAAATCTCTGGTAAAAGTACCAAGCATATTCTGTCGGTAGTTACTTCATTTCTTTGATATTAGTGATGCATTGTGATTCATACTTTGGCTTCCTGAACTCATCTATCATACCCACTCGAATCTCGTTGAGTGTTTTGTAGAGATATCCTACTGGAAATATGGAAAATTTCATGTACTAGCCAAGCACACAACCTTCCAGAGTTGTTATCATTTGTGTTTTCTTGATATTCTCATCCTGTATTTGTCACACAGTCCACACAACTTCACAAAGGAACCAATGTTGTTCTGGGTCCTTCAACCCATTTCCATTGAATATTGGTAACTTAATGTCAGATCCGGCCATTGTATTTACTGCTGGTACCATCGAAACAAAATTTTGGGTAGTCAGACTCCCTTATCCACTATTTATAACTTTAGTATTACTTGTATTTACAAATGCACTTGGAGATAAGTCTCTAAATCTTACCTTTGCAAATGTATGTGGTTTTGTAGGTTATTTGTAACCACATTCGTGTTTTGGAGCTTCAGTCGACTCTTCTAACTCTTCGTCTCCTTCAGAGATCGGCTGATATTCTTATTCTTCGTCACCAGACCCTTTGACCAAGTACGACACAATATCATATCCTTCTTCTTCTCTATTCACGCTGCAACTCCCTCTTCCCAAAACAGTCTTTCTTCGCTTACCGGATCTAAATCTTCTTCCACTTCTTAGAAATCCTGACTCTAGTTCAGTTCCAATATCTCATGGGAAAATCTCGATTCAAGGTGCATCATTTTTCACAGAGTTCTACTGAGACATACCCACTCTATTTATACACAACCTTGTCACATTCACAGAATGCTTTTTTCACAGAAAATCATTTTTATCCACGTCTTTAAAGATGACAGATATCTACCGTGTCGTCCTTGAAAACATTTCTGCTCTGCCTCACTGTATGAGGTTATTGTGCCAATAGAAAACTCACTAATGTATCCCTCTAAGATAGTGTCTACCCAAACATCCATAGCCCTCAACACAGGGTTTCTTACTCCTTCCAGTCGCTCAATTAACTAAAGAGTCAACTCCTTCATTTCTCCTCCTTAAAAATTTCTTTGTTGAGTTTCCAACTGAGAAAACCATTCATGCAACATAATGGGAAACTCAGAAAAGAAAATATTGTGAATTTATTTATAGATGTACCAGCCCAACCACTCTTTTGGGTTCCACCGAGATCCTTCTCTTTCTTATCATATGAATTCTAACTCCTTGAAATCCACCCAATCATGTATCTCTGGTTTCCTTGGTTACCACAACATATCCCTCACCACAATGATTCGGGTCCCAACAACGGAACCATTTGTTATATTTTCTCCCTTCTCCAAGGATCCTGACCTAGGTTGAGTCCCTTCTGCTTTGTGCAACAAATCCCAAGATATCAACCCGATAGAGAAGAGCTCAGTCCGCAGCACCTACGACACATATGTCGTCTCACCCAAGATATCTCTCTTGAATGGGTAACTTCCAGAACCACATTTCCGTAGTTGGGTGGGGGATGTCTAGTACCTTGGCCTTTTACCAAGGCTGTCAATGAATTGTGTGGGTGGATTATTTATGTTCACTGTGATTCAATAGTTATGTCATGACCTAGCTTCTCTTACGTGACTTATTATATAAATAGTGGTTGTGCAGCATAATCGTATTCAAATAATACAATGCGACTAATATGCATTTATTCATATATAAGAAAATATATAATCATTCATTCAATACAAAATTTACACAAGTATTTCAAACACATTCAACGTTCACACGTATACACAGAATATAACGTGGAAACCCTTCCGAAAAAAACCCATAAGGTGCTCTTCATATAGCATGAGGAAAAAGATGGACCTTTCATCTACGCACTAAGCTACAGACTCTGTTCAAGATCCTCTTCTCTATATTTACAGACTCTTCCTCCCTCTCATTCTCTCTGTTCTCTTCCTACTTTTCTCTACTAATGATCCTCACACAGCCTGGATCGACTCAACCTTTCCTACTCTTCTTCACACTCAGATGCAGATCCTTCACTCTAATGCACACAACAATACAAATAGACAAAATACAGATCCATCAACCAAAAGCTAACATTCAGAAGCTAATGAGAGCCTAACCTTGTCTAATTTAAGTCCATCTCGAGAGTCTTACCCACATACAGCTTGGGTTATCTCCTTTATGGCCTCATTACAGACTCAATATACACTCAATACATACTCATTACATACTCAATACAGACTCAATACATACTCATTATAGGCTTGTATTATGTTGCTTTCTCGTCCACCTTCCTATATCCAGCCAACATTACGTCTTTCTTATTCTTGTAACACCTAATGGGAGGCACTAATGTCATGACTTAGAGATATTCCTTCATGCACGCGGTTTACGCCAAATCTAGACGAACTCATAAGCACGATCGTTAAGTCCTGTCACTTTCTCAGCATTACTCCTTACTATCATTTTCCAATTGTTATGCTACTTGCATGCCTTCTGATGCTGATATCTCGTCGTGCCTTCCCTTGTCACACTCCTTCCTTCTGTTGTGGCTTCTTCTTTTGGTGAAACTTCCTCTTCTCCGGGCCTCTTCCTCTTCTTCTTCCTTCATTTTACTGCCTCTATTGCAACTTCCTTTCTCTTGTTGAAATTAAAGGGTTCATTATCATAGGGAAACAAGTTGCGAAGAGGGAACCTCATGTATTATTTTTGATGCCAACGTTTCAGACTACACCATAATTGAGTCGCTACTTCCGTCGCAGCTCATTCTTCTTCTCCTTTAGCTCTTCTCCATAATTAGGAAGAATTCTGAATGAATTCTGCCTTACTATCCCTAGGCCCAACACTACTCATCCCAAGTTGAAATCCCCCATCACAGTAAACCATGCTCCTGAATCATCTTCAGGAACACCTTAACTCAACATGAAGGGTTACAGTCAACAAATGATCAAAGAACCCATCATGCACGATATTCCTATCATGTGAGTCATACCCCCGTGCACTCTGTGTGGAAAACAAGGACATTGAATAAATATGTGCCCCACCTTATACGAGCTAAAAACTTTGCTAAATACACGTGTTAGTGCCACATTTGACCCTTAAACTAAGACTAGGGGCACATCAAACCCATTAACCCCTAATTCCAAATCATTACACACCAACAAGGCATGTTCAAATTGTTCTCAATATGGGCATTATACACACCATTTCCTAGATCTTCCTCAATTTCATAATGTAATGGAAACCATTCACCTTATGCATACAATAGAGGAACCCACATCTACCCCAACACAAGAGGTAAATTCCATCAATATGCTCACCATCGACGAAGTGGAAAAAACTATGTCTCCCGATCCCAGCCATTCAGAGACCCCTATATTTCCACAACCTAATCCCTCTAATATCAACCATCAAACCCAAACATATGGGTTCATTTCATGTGGAAATCACCACCATTTGATCCCCAATCATATCCATCCCACATCTCCCGCAACATCCCTAACACCGAGAGTAGTTCAAATTAGGGGATCACGCTGATGCCGAGCATGCAGTGCTACATCCCACTATTCTTTTCATTTCCCCATTTTACTTGTTGAACATGAAGTTCAACTAGAGAAATTGTGTCTCCAAGACAAATTTCTCCAACTTAGTGTCTCATCATAAGAACCACCATTAGAGCACATTTTTCCCTCGATAGATGACACTATCGAAGATGTATCTCTCTTGGATGGATTACTCACAAGAAAGAATTCGTCATCATCTGATGAGGAGTCACCCTCCCCAAATGATGACCCTCCTCCTCTAATCCCAAACTATATTGCATGAGGAACTTCTATCACCTACTGGGAATGTCAAAATATACTCACACTCCATTAGTTATGGTATAGTTCTGTGATATTAATCAAAGATTCCTATTTGAACCCAGAGTTCATTACACAATTTCAAAATCCATATGTGCTTTCAATGCAATTGCTAGAAAACTAAATGATATTTTTTGTTCCTCATGCAGAGGGATATAAATCACACTTACATTGATTTCACGAACGACACAAGTTGTTGGTAAAAAAAACTAGATTCAGCTACTTGGGCCATTTACTTCCCCCAACAAAATTTATACCACACGGGTGGAGTTTGTCTAGGTCCACTTACAAATATTCAAGCTGAATATGATGTTGTTTTAGGACTATTGACTGTTTTCATCCATTTTGGTATAAGCCGTCTACAGTTCTATCTAGATTCTAACCTAGTAGTGTTGCAACTCAGCAGTGTGTTTCATGTCTTCAACCCACTTCTCTTCCACAAGTATATCTAAGTATGTCTCCTCGTACAACAATTTGGAATTAATACCTTCATTATGTCCCAAGGAGTAACAATATAATTGTCTATGCGGTCGCCAACGAATTCTTAAATTGGTACTTAATCCATCATAACTAAACATGCACATTAACACAGAGTTATCCAATACATCTACAAGTACCCATAACTATGCATGTATAAAACATTTTTCATAGATAATGTGGCGATAACCAGATATACATCATGTACACGAAACATAAACCATATCAACATTTACACATAGTATCATCATAATGTGTTACTCAGCAAAATATCATGTATAAGTAACAACTACTAAACATCGATATGAACAACATATAGTATAAACATAATAAAAATAAATACACATCAAACATCAATGAGAAAGAAATTGTATGCTGACCAAAATGGTATATATCCATATCTCAAAAATATCATGTCATGTTTAAAATGGCCATCATAGGGCCTAGACAAAAAGAATCATATGCCTTATGGGAGATACATCATATAAACCACCTCCCGTAGGCTCTATCATCATACATCCCAAAAATGAGGGCCCTTAACCCTTTCCCTTAACCCTTAATACAACAATATCATAAAAGACTAGAGCACTCAATGTGCCCCACCATGTGTTGGGTCTCATGGCCCCATTATGGCCAATGGCCCCATTGCCTCAGTGCGAACAATATTCATATATGGTCCTTGTGGAGGCCCTGGCTTCTGTCATGGCCTTTTCCTCAGAGGATACCTCTCCCCTCCTCACACTACCTGTGCTCTATGGTAGGAAATCACAATCCTCTACATAACATGTCAAAGTCCCAGAACACATGCTACTGGAATCAGTAGGGTGAGGAATAACTCCTCATCAATGAGGTCACCAATATATCACTCAACAATACCTGTAACTACAACCACTAACCTCCTATCCAACTCATCCAAGTATGTAGCAAGCACATCACCCCCAATAGTACCACATATAGCTCCCCTAGTAGGAGCAACAACATTAATAACACCTGCCTCCCTCGCTTCCCTTGTTTCCATCTCCTCCCACTGACAACGACAATGCACCCTCTGAGATGGAGGCATTGGACCAACATATACATCAATAGTAACAACAAGCAAGGATTCAATACAAGTATATATCAAAGTATGTACATAACATCGAATAAATGTACATAATTATATGGCATACCAACAAAACTCAGTGTGTACTTGTCTCATCCCAACCACTTGTAGGATCAAGTAGCACTAGGTCACATGTGTAGTCCATACCTCTCCAAGGATACTCCTCCATCAAGCCGATACGCTGAATCCATACCTCCATAAAATGTGGAGTATAGTATGCACCCAACTCACCACCACCTAGCTGGGGAATTGCACCACTCCCCCAATATACCGTATGTGGATCCTAAGGCCCTTGCATCGGTACCAGAACCAAAAGTTGCAGTGAGGGGAGCCTCTAAAAAAATAAAGTAGCTAGGATACTCCCATGACTAAATTTCCTCTTCCTCCTCTGATGTAGAACCTCTAAACCCTCTATGATTCTCTCCCAAAGGATAGAACCCCATGCCACCATCTCATTGGCCAGTACACACTCTACTAGTTGTAACTTCCCTCCTGAAATCCTATGAGGTGAGGTAGGCCCAAGGACCCTCAACACCCTTATAGCCATAGCCTATACATCCAAGATTATAATGTTGGTCATTTGGATCTTCCCATGATCATCAGCATCATTTGACCCTCCACAATACTATTCAATCAACCCTTGAATCGACCATCCCCCACTCATCCATGGTATAATATAATATCGTATTCCAAGACGACTCAAACCTGTAAAAAATATATATATCTTGGGAAGTGATCACCAAATCTCAGATGTCCGCATGAAATACTTGTTGCAATAGGACCCACATCTATACTATCTCCTGTAAGAGATAGTACGTCGAGCATATGAATGGACACATGAGAAACTTTAGGATCCCTACATATGACAACTCTTGATTCATCTATAATTCCCTATGCACCGCATCTACCAGATCTGGGTAGTTACTCTGCCTCCACTCCACATCAATATCCATATCAACACATCAACAAGGTAGGAATCAAGGTTACCAAAACAGCTCAAGCTACCAATGCTACAACGCGGCATCACAAAGCTCAGATGTCTGTCAATGTGTCTGGTTCTCAGTTTCCTACATAGAACATTCATGCATACTAAATCCTCTTCAGTCACACTCTCACACAGTTGTATAGAGAACAATCATGTTGGCATAGCATGAGATTCATACCAAATCACAGGCCATTGATACGCGTGAGAGACCCAATAAATATTGCACCATGAGCGCAGTTATCCAATAATATCATGCTACTCTAACATGCGATTCACCCATTATCTAGATCTAAATTGTGCTTGATCCACAAAATCTAGCGTTGATGGAAAAATCATCCATACAAATCCATGATCCCATCCTACCCTAAATTCCCCCAGCTAAAAGTAAAAACGATAAGGTTTAGGCATACCTTTCTCTCGCTACTTTAATATTTGATCATTTGTGCTATTAAAACACATGAAAAGGATCATGAAGATACAAAGGGAAAATAGTACAAATGATATTCGAAAGTTGGGCTCCACCACCTTTTTAAATTAAATTGACCCACAATTCAGATCCTCTCCACGACGAAACCAGTCATTCGTTTGATGAACCATTTGCACCACCACAATCAACATTTCAATCTCTTCATAATGAGATGTACAGTTCCCCAATATGGACCTTCACCCCTAGGGAATTTTCAGATAAGCACCCCCCAAGTGTGCCATGTTTTGAGTTATTATTTGTGCATAGTCCATACCTTCGTCATGTCCTTTACTTCACTTGGGTATGTGTGTCATGTGTGCAGTATGTTGCTCAAAACAAACATACTAGCTGCAATTGAAAAAAATGTAAGATTTCACTCTCAAGCACGATCGCAGAACTTGCCCTCCAACTCCAATCATTCCCCCTAAACCATAACCAAGATACCATTTTCCATCCAACAATATCCTAGTTTTGATGTGCCATCAACATCCCAACTGAGGACCACTCCACTACTCCCATGGGTGTTTGCCCTCAAAAAAATTTCATCATCATTGACAGTCATGATGTTTAACCCCCCAACAGACCAAGGAATTTGCATCCCACTAATATAGCCTGCATATAGCAAACTATTCTATAGTTGTGCATTTACTCCTCCACTTCGAGTGCCACAAAAAATTCCTTGACACATGTCACGAATGATATTTCACCATGGCCTACTCATACCTCCATGAGAATTTCACCCATCTGCAAATTTCGTTTGTATCATCACCTCTTCCAATACAATAATGGGTTCCTCTCCCTTCGAGATCACCAACTCCATTTATTTATTCCCACTAGAATATTTTGCATGGCATTGATTCATGGGGTACCTGTCTTCGCATTTGCAAACATCCTTCTCACGTCAACTTCCTTTCTCTTGTTGAAATTAAAGGGTTCATTATCATAGGGAAACAAGTTGCGAAGAGGGAACCTCATGTATTATTTTTTATGCCAATGTTTCAGACTATACCATAATTGAGTCACTACTTCTATCGTAGCTCATTCTTCTTCTCCTTTAGCTCTTCTCCATAATTAGGAAGAATTCTGAATGAATTCTGCCTTACTATCCCTAGGCCCAACACTACTCATCCCAAGTTGAAATCCCCCATCATAGTAAACCATGCTCCTAAATAATCTTCAGGAACACCTAAACTCAACTCAACATGAAGGGTTACAGTCAACAAATGATCAAAGAACCCATCATGCACGATATTCCTATCATGCGAGTCATACCCCCATGCACTCTGTGTGGAAAACAAGGCCATTGAATAAATATGTACCCCACCTTATCTGAGCTAAAAAATTTGCTAAATACACTTGTTAGTGCCACATTTGACCCTCAAACTGAGACTGGGGGCACATCAAACCCATTAACCCCTAATTCCAAATCATTACACACCAACAAGGCATGTTCAAATTGTTCTCAATATGGGCATTATACACACCATTTCCCAGATCTTCCTCAATTTCATAATGTAATGGAAACCATTCACCTTATGCATACAATAGAGGAACCCACGTCTACCCCACCACAAGAGGTAAATTCCATCAATATGCTCACCATCGATGAAGTGGAAAAAACTATGTCTCCCGATCCCACCCATTTAGAGACCCCTATATTTCCACAACCTAATCCCTCTAATATCAACCATGAAACCCAAACATATGGGTTCATTTCATGTGGAAATCACCACCATATGATCCCCAATCATATCCATCCCACATCTCCTGCAACATCCCTAACATCGAGAGTAGTTCAAATTAGGGGATCACGCTGATGCCGAGCATGCAGTGCTACATCCCACTATTCTTTTCATTGCCCCATTTTACTTGTTTAACATGAAGTTCACCTAGAGAAATTGTGTCTCCAAGACGAATTTCTCCAAATTAGTGTCTCATCATAAGAACCACCATTAGAGCACATTTTTCCCTTGATAGATGACACTATCGAAGATGTATCTCTCTTGGATGGATTACTCACAAGAAAGAATTCATCATCATCTGATGAGGAGTCACCCCCCCCAAATGATGACCCTCCTCCTCTAATCCCAAACTATATTGCATGAGGAACTCCTATCACCTACTGGGAATGTCAAAATATACTCACACTCCATTATTTACAGTATAGTTCTGCGATAGTAATCAAAGATTCCTATTTGAACCCAGAGTTCATTACACAATTTCAAAATTCATATGTGTTTTCAATGCAATTGCTAGAAAACTAAATGATATTTTTTGTTCCTCATGCAGAGGGATATCAATCACACTTATATTGATTTCACGAACGACACAAGTTGTTGGTAAAAAAAACTAGATTCGGGTACTTGGGCCATTTACTTCCCCCAACAAAATTTATACCACAGGGGTGGAGTTTGTCTAGGTCCTGTTGAGGCCTAGAAATTCACAGGCGACAACAGTAAGGGATTCTCCCAAATCAACGTTCCCAACTAGCCCGTTGACTGTTTGGTATAGGGAATCCGTCCGGTTTACGGTCCGGCTACCGTAGGTCAAAGTAACCAACAGGGGTTTTACCGGTTGCGGCCCGGTCCACCGGAATTTGTATTTTTGACTTAAGTATGAAATGCAAATTGCTAACTAAATGTAGGGTGGTGAAGGATGCAAGGAGCATTCACAAAGTGATGCGCAGGTTCTTACCTCTCGTCTTAGGCTCACAATGCATCTGAAATACTCATGCAGAAATGAAATGCCTACCTATCTATCTACGTATCCTACCCCCGCGGAGCCAGCTAGTGATTAACATATATGAGTAATGTGGAGTTGCATGCGTAATAAAAGTAATTACAGATAGCTGACATTAACCTTTACAAACATGAACAGCGAAAAATATTACACAACCAGATAGCTAATTGTTTATGACAAGAATACATTACTCATGGTAGAGATTTCATAAAATAAATCAGAAATCATTAAACAAAGACATAGGTCATGAAGTTAGAACGATCTCACGATTCATGGATATAATGCTGAAAAACAAAGTAGTTCATCTTTCGATTATCCATGTCAAAACATTTGAAATCCCACCGATCTTCTTTCAGTAGGAAAACTGTAACTTTTATTGCAAAAGGAAGTAGTTCTTCTTACAACAATTTTCCAGTTTTACTGGGAAAAAATCCCTTCTCTTCTCTACGTTTCCTACTTTTATACAAAAAGCAAAAATTGGTTGGGCTGCCCAAAGTGACCTTTGGGCTTCCCAACCCTTTTGTCTTCGCAACGTTTCATTTTTCCCAAAAATCCTTTTACAAACTATTAAATTACAGCGAAGTTGACCGGTCCTTTTGAGAGGAGGGTCCCGCTTGGTTCTCCAAGAATTTCCTCCACGCTGTTGCCTCAGCAGCGAGTCCTTCAAATGAGTTGGGCTCTAAAAACTGAATGTTTAGCTCGAACGTTTCAGCCTGGTTTCTAATGGCCTCTATCCTGGCTGTGTTCAATCGCACCTATTCTTCTAAGAGCTGCACACTGACGTCTGTATGGCCTATTTCATTTTTCAGGATTTGGTCATCAATAGCCTTAATGCGTTGTACTCTGGATTCTTCATCTTGATGTCCTTTCTGCAACATTTCTACAAATGCATCATGATCAGGGAACTCATATAGCCTCTGCTCGCCTTCTACCTGACATCGGTTGTAGTTAACCAAGGCTCTGCTGAAGAATTCTGTGCAGACTCCTTTGGTCTTCTTGACTGTTTTCTAGAAGTCTTCTGTAGTATTGATAGCGAATTCTATCAGATCGTGGTCCCGTTTAAGGGCTTGTTTATCCTTGGATGGTAGTTTAGCTAGGGCTTCCTCATCCTTCTCCGCCCTAGCTATCCTTGTAGTCAGTATTTCGAGGATATCTTGAGACCTGTCAACAAAATAAGAAGCGGTTTCCAAGATTTATTCCAGACGGCCATCAATCTGGAGGACCTGGCATCTTTCTTCTTCTAGAGCAGTTTGCAGGTGTAGTACTTTAGCTTTCTGGGCCAGGATGTGTTCTTTAACCGGCTGTAGATCGACCTGGTGTTCCTTTGCTGCTTCCAGCTGCTCTTTTAGTTCTTTAACGTATGCGGTATTGGACTCATAGATAACATTCTGCTGCACTTCTAGGTCTTCTATCTTTGCCCTCATCTGTTCCTTTTCATTCTTTAAGTCTTGAATTTCATGCTGTGCACTTTCCAGAGCTTCATGTGCTGCTTCCTTGGCCTGTGCTTCTACCTGGATGGCGCAGATTTCACTCTTTGTGGCCTCCATTTCTCTCAGCATATGTTCATATTTTCTCTTAAGTCTATTGCCTTCTTCCCTTTCTTTTCTCAGGGTGTCCTTAAGCTGAGAGGAGGTCTTCTTGGATGACTCTATTTCAATCATCATTCTGTCTATGTTATCCTCTGAAGCATGTATTGCTGCAGTCCCGGCCCTTATAGTAAACCTTGGATCTACATCTGTCCCTACCATCATGACCTTATCTGTTATCATTTTGCTGGCCATTCCTTCTGCCTCTACCTTTCTTTCTGTTCTCCTCATTATCCTTTTAGTAGCCCTGTCATAATATACGGTGCTGAAATCAAGGACTTCTTCCCCTTTTTTCTGTACGAAGGGTACTAGCTGAAGCATAGGGGTTATAGAAGTGCTGGTAGTAGGTACTTGAAGGATTTGCACTTCAGGGTTTTCCTCTCCCTAACTCTGCTCTGATGGTGTTTCAGAGGCTTGTTGCTGTGCCAACTTTATCTTCTTAGCCTCCTGCTCTCGAAGCTCTTCATCTAGCTTCTTTTGTGCTTCTTCGGCTGCTTGCCTAGCAGCTTCTTTTGTTTGTTCAGCTGCTTCTTGGGTAGCTTTCATTTTCTCTTCTTCTCCCTTCTGCAGCCACTCTGCAGCCTCATATTCAAGCCTCTGAGCCTCCTCTCTTATCCTTTTGGTGACCTCTTCAGCCTTAGCTTGCTCAGCTTTATCCTGCTCACTCCCTTTTCTGCCCTTGGTGGGATGCTTTGGTTTGAATCTTCTACTAAGTGCCATCATGTTTGGTGCACTCCTGAAAACAGATTCATCTTGATAAAAATGGTGGGTGTACTCGTAAAACACCTTGTGCTTCTTGCAGTGCTCAACCACTCTGCCTTGAGTGTCATTTCACTTGAAAGTCATCTCACCAAAGTGGAACTTCCCTAGTTCCTCTATAAATTCTGCAGCTTGCTTCACATTGGAGAAACTGTAGCTGCCTAGCTTAAATGGTAGAGGTGGATAGGCAGTCTTCTTTTTCTGGAACAAGAAGTGACCAACTCCGTTAATAAACACTTGTCTGACTGCCTCTTTGTGAACTATATAATCCGTTGCATACTTGGGCAATAGATAAGGTGTTTTTGATCCACCAAACATTCTAAGATACATCCCATTTTCTGTCAAGAAATAATCACCATATTCCTCTATTACCTGCATAGCCTCTTCAGACATGCAGTTACATTCCTTTCGGAAGATAAGAGTGTGCAGAGGCATAATAAAATGCTCACAGATCTCTCGGTAGTAACTGTGGTACTGATGAGCCCCCAGTAGTTTGTAGGCTGCGTATACGGGCACTCTTTCCCTATCCCAAACACATTTGAGCCCCGGGAAAGGCTGGTGGCATAGTATGCAATCTATCAGAATGGAACTCATGTAGAACTCAGATTTTTTTCGGGCTTCTCCTCCTCCCAGGGTTGCAGCTACACAAGATGAGAGACTACTTGATACTAGGCTGGCCCAGTTGAAGATTGTTCCTTCTGTGGCCACATGAAACATAAGAGGTATCCACTCCAATTTGAAGAGTCTACCATTGGCTCTTCCAAAGATCTGGTTTAGCATCAAGGCTATAAACCTGTAAGGAGCTCTTAAGCTCGCTGTGTCATAGTCCTCAGTTGCTTTGTGTCTATAAATCTTTCCTAGTAAGAGCATTCTTCTCAGGGTTTCCACTAAATCCATCCTGAGGTTATCTAACCAATCGTTTGACAGGAGGACTTGGGGCTCTGGTAGGTGGTAAGCCAATGCCACATATCCAGGGCTAAATGCAGCATAGCCCTGACCTTCAACATTTCCCATCAGCATTGTGTTGTTATTTGTGTGTGGTAGAATCCATCTCATCACATCAGAGCAAGGGAACAGCTCTAGTCTGGTAGCCACCTTCATGATGGCGTATTTTTCAATGTTGGCATAAATAGGTTCTTCCTCAAGACCCGTGTCTGGGACTTCCCTACGGGAAATCAGTCTGTATATATCTCCCCATTTGTACTTAGGCTCAATACCAGAGATACATTGGGTATCCTCATATATATACTCCTTCTGTGGGACGACCTCTATTGTTGTTTGTTCTTCGACCGCAGGGGCCTTCCTTTTCTTCCTCTTGGACATTGTAAATTCTTCCTGCAATGTAAAAAAATTATGACATTTAAGCCGTTTGAATTTGTGAACATTGTGCAGCAATATATCCTTTCTCAAGTGTATCATAATCGTGACCAGTCCATGAAATCAAATCATAAGTCTCTCATACTGAACAATCAAACTAGCATGCAGTACTGTGCAATGTGCCATCATCTTATGCATAGTATGGTAATGTTCAATGCAACAAATACATATATTGTTCAACCTTATAATGCCTTGAGAATATGGGTGCACTATCTTATGATCCGATCTATATGAGCAAGCCTATCAATCATACTTATGCCAGGATTAAACCTACACTATTATGTGACCTGCCACTTCCTCATGATAGCGATACATTGAAGCAAAAACATTGTAAATTATATGCAGGTGTAGTATTCAATTATCATTCTATTTCCTAGCAAACACAGAGAAGGATTAAAAGCATCAAGCTCATGCCAATCAACACTTTAGCCATAAATCCCAGCAGACACATCACAAAGGAGACGCATGCGACTGGCAGCGAAAAAAAAAATACATTAAGCTGATAGTACATCTCGCCCTCCTCGGCGGGGCGTAACCACATTTTTGCACAGGGTATCCTCATAAAAACACGACCCACGCTATCCTCAGCGTAACCGGCGACACATCCCTTCGACCCCACTATGGTTTTACTCGACCAAAACCAAAAAAGGGGGCTGCGAAGGATGGCGCAATCAACGCAGGCTGCAGTTAGAACTGCGAAGGTGACACTGTCGACTGTAAAAATCGCCTTCAAAAACCTATTCCTCCCGGCCAAATATAGGTCCGACCTTCTGCCTCGTCGAGGCTGCGGAAAAACGCAGAAGCGAAACGGCTAGGGTTTACAGGCTGGGAATGCACCACGGAAATCAATAGTCTACCAAACTCCCTAGGTAGTGCCCGAAACCTGAATACCCTCTGTCTATCATGGCCATGCAGCGAGGTTTGGCGCAGACGGCGTAACGGCCGTCTGCGCCTAAACCCTTCAACCTTTGCGCATGCGAGGCAGCGACTAAAAGGTAGAAAATCAAACGGCTTAAAAGGTCGAAACGCCCCCCCTTACCCAAGGTCAATATAAAACCCACTCATACAGGCTTAAATCCTAGCTGGACGAGGGAAAACGCCGGGGACCCCAAAATATGGGAGAAAACCAATAACCATTCAAACGCACTGGGAAAAAGACGAAATAAACCTACCTGGAAATCCGGTGAATCGGCTGAGTTGATGACGGTTGGAATACTTCTTCCACCTAGAAGCTGGTACAACGACAGCTAGACCCTCTCCCCCTTCGAAGCATGATAGCTCAACGCTAAGCTCACCACGACAGTGCTTGATAATAATAAAAAACAATACAAAAAACCCATACCGTTGCACCGTATATAAAAAAAAACACCACACGTGCGAGAGCCTTTAAATCGGGCGGGAAATGAAACTGCATCGGGCGGCTAATACCTCAGGCCTTCCACAATGGCGGATGGTCCACAATACTAACTCACCCGCACGGGTAAAATAGAACGCGTGAACTACAATCGGGCGTCGGTGGGTACCTTGATCGGATGACCAAGAATCCGAACTCCTCTGCAACGGTGAATCCTCAGAACATGATGCCACCCACAACGGGGAAGGAAGTGATGTCCAAACGCCCCGATACGAAGCCGGGAGAAAATGAAACGCACATCGGGGCGCAAAATAAAGTTTAAGTCCAAAGTGATCCGCAACGGCGGACGCCCGAAAAGGAGATTTGTCCGCAGCATCGGACGAGGGAGACTTCAAACCCGTCCGATGACGAATCAAAAACCCTCCGACACGTCAAAGAAATGAAACTTACGCGCAATGGTCGGAGCGAAAGGGAAACTCCACACCCAGAAATGGTCTGCAATGTCGGATGGTAGAATTAAAGGTCCGCCCGTAACGGCGAAGAGTCCAGTGACTTGACTCCCGATTCAACACGCTTTGGAAGATATGCAAAATGACGATGAACTCAATTAAGGATGGGATTCCTTTAAGCATGAATTGAGAAAGAACCAATCGAATGACGACAAACCAAAGTGTTGGAAGACGCTTCAAAATACATAGGCCAAAAATCAAGAAAAGAACCGACTAATTCAAAGTAAAGGAGGGTCCAATTTTTTTTTAGAATTTTGGGAAAATGTTGCAGCTGCAACAATTGGCGACTATCTGGTGAACCCCAGATCTCTGAATTAACTCTCTCTCCCAGCTTAAGACTGTCTGAATAAAAGCGAAAACTTCTAGATGTCTGTATTCCTAAACAAGCCAACTTATGCATTAAAATTCATAGAAGAAGTCCATTTTTTGGGAAAAGGTAACATCAGCAGCGTTTTAGGTCTGAATAACTCTTTTGAGGCCAAATGGGTGAGGTTTATTTTACCTGCCCTTTGGTAGCTACAGCTTAGACACCACAGGATTGTGAGAGAGAGTAACAGCATTATCCGTTTGTTCCTCATTCCCGTGCCAATTTGCACTTTTTGTGCCTTCTGAACATTAGTTCTTTGATATGAGTCTTCCTGCAGGCCTTTCTTACTGAATTTTAATTCAGGAACCTCTATCCCATAGTGTCCTTTTGTGTGAATGATATACTTTGTAATTCAGTTCACGGACGGAGGGGATCTTGTGGCCATTTGGTACTTTATGCTTTGAGATTAATGCTTTTCAAGCTTTGCTTTGACATGTCTTGTTTCTTTCAGGAGCTTTGACTCTTCATATCTTTTAACTTTTTATTAATTTAAGGCATGGGATCATTTGTATATGATAAACTGTTCCACTCTGCTTCCTTTCCATGGGTCTTTTGCTGTCACCCCCTTGGGTATTTAAGATGTGAAATAAATGGAGCCTTGAAATAGTACTTTAGACACTTTTCACTTCTGAGTTATTTACAGGGATTAAGTAAGACTTCAAATAAATGCTCTGTCGGTTAGGAATACGGTTACTAGGAGACATTCTATACTTTTAAGCACAGTCTTTCACTCAAGATTTTAGTTAATAAAGAACCCTGATGTTCCCATTGCAACCAAAAGTTTGCCTCTTATTCAAAATCAAAAGAGAACTAGTAAAGCTATAAACAAACAGCAGCATAGCAAGAAATCAAAAGAAAGAAGACATCAAAGCATTAAAACAAGAAAACATCATAAGCAACAAGGCAATTTATTTATGTACAAATGAAAACAAAAAGAAAACAAAAATTTTGCCCATTCCTGAAAAAAATTTAAATCTAAAAACTGAGGAATGGGCTGGATTTAGACATGGATTGCCTAACCATGATCCAACTGTGCTGTTATTGAAATGGAACCCATATCTAAGATCCTGCAGTCATTTCTTTCAGCCAGAGGGAGTTGAAGGAGCTCAGGCTGGGAATCCATCATAGGACTGGCCTTTCTTTAAGTATGATGTCTCAGCTTACACTCAGTTAGATGGTTTCCCAATACAGACTCAGCAGATTCATTTTCTTCTCCTAGCTTAGTGACACTGTGCTTCATATATGGCTCTCTCAAAATCTTAATCATGTTTGGGCTACCCTTCTGAGGTAACCACAAGTGAGACCAGTCTGAAGCAAAGTACCCGTTTAGTCATGCTGTCCAATCTCGGTTCAGGATCATTCCATAACCATCAGGGATGTCTACTACTACGATGTCAACGTAATGACATGTCCTTTTATTTTCAGCTAATCGGATCAGAACATCCTCCATTTCCCCTACTACTTTGACACTGGTTTCATCAAGTTGAGTGACATCCCAAATAGTAGGTTTTAGCGGCCCATCAAGCCTTTTGCAAACTGCCAGGGGCATAACATTCGTGGATGATCCAGAGTCTACCAAACAATTATTGACCTTATGATTTAAAATTTCAAGAGTCACAAGGAAAGGCGGAGCGCTGGTTTTCTTAGTCTTGATCAACTCAATCTTTTCTTCCATAGGTTGGTTTGTTGTGGGAAACTCTTCTTTCAGTTTGCCAACTTTGCTTTCCTCATCATCTTCCACCGGTTTGGCAAATTCAATGAGTGGCTCTGTTTCCTGTTTGCCATGAATATCTTTAGGTATGTCATCTTTAGCTTTCTCATCAACCTGCCCCTTTACTTTCTCTTGCAAATCTTGAACCTTTGAGATTATTGCATTGTCTTTAATGGCCAGGATTTCTTCTTTTGTAGTTGTGGGAGTATATTGAGACTCGAGAATGTCTTCTTCCATATTAAAAAGCAAAACTCCATTCGACGAGAACATAGTATCATCCTTTGGTTTTGCCATGGTCTATTTCTCTTTTACCTCCATGCTACTGTCCCTAGTCAATTCTGGGTTCAACAACTTATTCATCACCAGTGTCATTGAATGTATCCATTGAGGACACTTCTTCTCAGAGTGGGGTTGTTGGTGAAAAGTACAGAAATTATCCCTTCCTATTTCTGTTATGTTTATTGATGCCACATTAGGAGGTGGGACTTGCCATTGGTTGTTATCTTCCTTTTTTGGATAGTGTGGCTTATTGATTTTCTGAATGTCCCTCTCCTTTTCCAGGTCTACAATTCTGTTGGACATTTTCTGAAGCACTCTCATCATCTCATGAAAATTATGCGTTTGATCTTCTCTAGATTTAAACAGCAGTGAGATTCTTCTTACAGTGGTCTTATCTTCAAATGAGTCAGGATAGTCCTCTATACTCTCACTTTCAGCCTCTACTCATTAGAGGAAATTTCAACTCAAAATGGGCCTCCTAAAATGAACTAATAAAATAATAGTTAAAATAATAAAATAATATTTATTAATTTTGGAGGAAGAAAAGAAAAAAACTACTTTTTTGTTTCTATTTTTGACATATCTCCCTTTGTTTTTACTCAAATTTCGATCGGGAGAGCTCGTTGGATGCGGAATTAAATTCTGCATCCAACGAGTACCCATTCGGCATACTTTTAATGGACCCCGCTACCCCAAAAACAAGAAATACCTGAAAAAATGGAATGATGATGTCATCATTCCATTTTTTTAGGTATTTCTTGTTTTTGGGGTAGCGGGGNCTCGTTGGATGCAGAATTTAATTCCACATCCAATGAGCTCTCCTGATTGAAATTTGAGTAAAAACACAAAGAGATATGTCAAAAATACAAACAAAAAAAGT
>LPNX010509235.1:107889-118132 GCA_001517045.1 Pseudotsuga menziesii
CCAAAGTATGCCGAGTGGGTACTCGTTGGATGCAGAATTTAATTCCACATCCAATGAGCTCTCCTGATTGAAATTTGAGTAAAAACACAAAGAGATATGTCAAAAATACAAACAAAAAAAGTAGTTTTTTTTATGATACCTATCCCCAAATTTATATTAAAAAAGTGTTTAAGAACTATACGGTAATTCAAATTTAAAGAAATTTCATTGGCTAACACATGATGACATGGAATTTGAATAAAAGTTAAAAGGCCCATTTTGAGTTGAAATTTCCTCTAATGCTCTCAGCTTCTTGATAGGTTTCTGCCAGCGTGGGCTTGAGTTTCATCTCGGCAAACATGGCCAACTGAGGTCCTAGGGCTGAGGTATAATACTCAATTAGAACTTTGTCTGAAGGTCTGTCAACAGTAGAATTTTTTTTTAAGTACAATGAAAATCTCTGAGTGAAACTATGTACCTTTTCATTCCTCTCTTTTCTTAACAAACCAAGCCCTTTCATCAACGAGGCATGCGCCTTCTGAGTTGTATATTTACCTCTGAAAACCCTTTCAAAAGTGTCCCAATCAGGAATGGAATTAGCAGGCAGACTGAAATACCAAGATGCTGCTACTCCTTTCAGAGTGTGAGGAAACAATCTGCAGACCACATCTTCATACTCCCCAGCCCTTAGCCCTTCTAATGCTAGATAAAAGCTTTGAATATGATCATCTACAGCAATATTTTCCACAGGGTCAAACTTAGGTAGGAGCTTGTCAAAGGCTTGAGGTAGGTTATGCAAAGGAGGATTTAGGTTCAGAGGTGACCTAGCTCTCCATGCCGGCAAAGGATTGGGTTGATTACCAGCCATAAGCAAATGTAAACGAAAAAGACACTGGACAAAACAGTCTCTCAAGGATAGGACTGGAATCTACAAACTTGGGTTAGATTAAACTTTAAAACATCTGCTGGTAGGATAGTCTCGGGAAATCAAATTCCACGGCCAGCCTTTACTGGCGGCCCTCCTTCTAGTGCCAAAACTGTTGAGGCCTGGAAATTCGCAGGCGAAAACAGTAAGGGATTCTCCCCAATCAACGTTCCCAACTAGCCCGTTGACTGTTTGGTATAGGGAATCCATCCGGTTTACAGTCCGGCTACCGTAGGTCAAAGTAACCAACAGGGGTTTTACAGGTTGCGGCCCGGTCCACCGGAATTTGTATTTTTGACTTAAGTATGAAATGCAAATTGCTAACTAAATGCAGGGTGGTGAAGGATGCAAGGAGCATTCACAAAGTGATGCGCAGGTTCTTACCTCTCGTCTTAGGCTCACAATGCATCTGAAATACTCATGCAGAAATGAAATTCCTACCTATCTATCTACGTATCCTACCCTCGGGGAGCCAGCTAGTGATTAACATATATGAGTAATGTGGAGTTGCATGCGTAATAAAAGTAATTATAGATAGCTGACATTAACCTTTACACACATGAACAGCGAAAAATATTACACAACCAGATAGCTAATTGTTTATGACAAGCATACATTACTCATGGTAGAGATTTCATAAAATAAATCAGAAATCATTAAACAAAGACATAGGTCATGAAGTTAGAATGATCTCATGATTCATGGATATAATGCTGAAAAACAAAGTAGTTCATCTTTCGATTATCCATGTCAAAACATTTGAAATCCCACCGATCTTCTTTCAACAGGAAAACTGTAACTTTTATTGCAAAAGGAAGTAGTTCTTCTTACAACAACTTTCCAGTCTTACTGGGAAAAAATCCCTTCTCTTCTCTACGTTTCCTACTTTTATACAAAAAGAAAAAATTGGTTGGGCTGCCCAAAGTGACCTTTGGGCTTCCCAACCCTTTTGTCTTCCCAACGTTTCATTTTTCCCAAAAAGCCTTTTACAAACTATTAAATTACAGCGAAGTTGACCAGTCCTTTTGAGAGGAGGGTCCCGCTTGGTTCTCCAAGAATTTCCTCCACGCTGCTGCCTCAGTAGCGAGTCCTTCAAACGAGTTGGGCTCTAAAAACTGAATGTTTAGCTCAAAATTTTCAGCCTGGTTTCTAATGGCCTCTACCCTGGCTGTGTTCAATCGCACCTGTTCTTCTAAGAGCTGCACACTGACGGCTGTATGGCCTATTTCATTTTTCAGGATTTGGTCATCAATAGATTTGATGCGTTGTACTCTGGCTTCTTCATCTTGCTGTCCTTTCTGCAACATTTCTACAAATGCATCATGATCAGGGAACTCATATAGCCTCTGCTCGGCTTCTACCTGACATCGGTTGTAGTTAACCAGGGCTCTCCTGAAGAATTCTGTGCAAACTACCTTGGTCTTCTTGACTGTTTTCTGGAAGTCTTCTACAGTATTGATAGCGAATTCTATCAGATCATGGTCCCGTTTAAGGGCTTGTTTATCCTTGGATGGTAGTTCAGCTGGGGCTTCCTCATCGTTCTCCACCCTGGCTATCCTTGTAGTCAGTACTTCGAGGATGTATTGAGACCTGTCAACAAAATAAGAAGCGGTTTCCAATATTTCTTCCAGTCGGCCATCAATCTGGAGGACCTGGCATCTTTCTTCTTCTAGAGCAGTTTGCAGGTGTAGCACTTTATCTTTCTGGGCCAGGATGTGTTCTTTAACCGGCTGTAGATCGACCTGTTGTTCCTTTGCTGCTTCCAGCTGCTCTTTCAGTTCTTTAACATATGCGGTATTAGACTCATAGATAACATTCTACTGTGCTTCTAGGTCTTCTATCTTTTCCCTCATCTGTTCCTTTTCATTCTTTAAGTCTTGAATTTCCTGCTGTGCACTTTCCAGAGCTTCATGTGCTGCTTCCTTGGCCTGTGCTTCTACCTGGATGGCGCATATTTCACTCTTTGTGGCTTCCATTTCTCTCAGCATATGTTCATATTTTCTCTTAAGTCTATTGCCTTCTTCCCTTTATTTTCTCAGGGTGTCCTTAAGCTGAGAGGAGGTCTTCTTGGATGACTCTATTTCAATCATCATTCTGTCTATGTTATCCTCTGAAGCATGTATTGCTGCAGTCCCGGCCCTTATAGTAAACCTTGGATCTACATCTGTCCCTACCATCATGACCTTATCTGTTATCATTTTGCTGGCTATTCCTTCTGCCTCTACCTTTCTTTCTGTTCTCCTCATTATCCTTTTAGTAGCCCTGTCATAATATACGGTGCTGAAATCAGGGACTTCTTCCCCTTTTTTCTGTACGAAGGGTACTAGCTGAAGCATAGGGGTTATAGAAGTGCTGGTAGTAGGTACTTGAAGGATTTGCACTTCAGGGTTTTCCTCTCCCTGACTTTGCTCTGATGGTGTTTCAGAGGCTTGTTGCTGTGCCAACTTTATCTTCTCAGCCTCCTGCTCTCGAATCTCTTCATCTAGCTTCTTTTCTGCTTCTTCGGCTACTTGCCTAGAAACTTCTTTTGTTTGTTTAGCTGCTTCTTGGGAAGCTTTCATTTTCTCTTCTTCTCCCTTCTGCAGCCACTCCGCAGCCTCATTTTCAAGCCTCTCAGCCTCCTCTCTTATCCTTTTGGTGACCTCTTCAGCCTTAGCTTGCTCAGCTTTATCCTGCTCACTCCCTTTTCCGCCCTTGGTGGGATGCTTTGGTTTGAATCTTCTACTAAGTGCCATCATGTTTGGTGCACTCCTAAAAACATATTCATCTTGATCAAAATGGTGGGTGTACTCGTAAAACACCTTTTGCTTCTTGCAATGCTCAGCCACTCTGCCATGAGTGTCATTTCGTCTGAAAGTCATCTCGCCAAAGTGGAACTTCCCTAGTTCCTCTATAAATTCTGCAGCTTGCTTCACATTGGCGAAACTACAGCTGCCTAGCTTAAATGGTAGAGGTGGATAGGAAGTATTCTTTTTCTGGAACAAGAAGTGACCAACTCCGTCAATAAACACTTGTCTGACTGCCTCTTTGTGAACTATATAATCTGTTGCATACTTGGGCAGCAGATAAGGTGTTTTTGATCCACCAAACATTCTAAGATACATCCCATTTTCTGTCAAGAAATAATCACCATATTCCTCTATTACCTGCATAGCCTCTTCAGACATGCAGTTACATTCCTTTCGGAAGATAAGCGTGTGCAGAGGCATAATAAAATGCTCACAGATCGCTCGGTAGTAACTGTGGTACTGATGAGCCCCCAGTAGTTTGTAGGCTGCGTATACGGGCATTCTTTCCCTATCCCAAACACATTTGAGCCCCAGGAAAGGCTGGTGGCATAGTATGCAATCTATCAGAATGGAACTCATGTAGAACTCATATTTTTTTCGGGCTTCTCCTCCTCCCAGGGCTGCAGCTACACAAGAAGAGAGACTACTTGATACTAGGCTGGCCCAGTTGAATATTGTTCCTTCTGTGGCCACATGAAACATAAGAGGTATGCACTCCAATTTGAACAGTCTACCATTGGCTCTTCCAAAGATCCGGTTTAGAATCAAGGCTATAAACCTGTAAGGAGCTCTTAAGCTCGCTGTGTCATAGTCCTCAGTTGCTCTGTGTCTATAAAGCTTTCCTGGTAAGAGCATTCTTCTTAGGGTTTCCACTAAATCCATCCTGAGGTTATCTAACCAATCGTTTGACATGAAGACTTGGGGGTCTAGCAGGTGGTAAGCCAATGCCACATATCCAGGGCTAAATGCAGCATAGCCCTGACCTTCAACATTTCCCATCAGCATTGTGTTGTTATTTGTGTGTGGTAGAATCCATCTCATCACATCAGAGAAAGGGAACAGCTCTGGTCTGGTAGCCACCTTCATGATGGCGGATTTTTCAATGTTGGCGTAAATAGGTTCTTCCTCAAGACCCGTGTCTGGGACTTCTATACGGGAAATCAGTCTGGATATCTCACCCCATTTGTACTCAGGCTCAATACCAGAGATACATTGGGTATCCTCATATATATACTCCTTCTGTGGGATGACCTCTATTGTTGTTTGTTCTTCGACCGCAGGGGCCTTCCTTTTCTGCCTCTTGGACATTGTAAATTCTTCCTGCAATGTAAAAACATTATGACATTTAAGCTGTTTGAATTTGTGAACATTGTGCAGCAATATATCCTTTCTCAAGTGTATCATAATCATGACTAGTCCATGAAATCAAATCATAAGTCTCTCATACTGAACAATCAAACTAGCATGCAGTACTGTGCAATGTGCCATTATCTTATGCATAGTATGGTAATGTTCAATGCAACAAATACATATATTGTTCAACCTTATAATGCCTTGAGACTATGGGTGCACTATCTTATGATCCGATCTATATGAGCAAGCCTATCAATCATACTTATGCCAGGATTAAACCTACACTATTATGGGACCTGCCACTTCCTCATGATAGCGATACATTGAAGCAAAAACATTGTAAATTATATGCAGGTGCAGTATTCAATTATCATTCTATTGCCTAGCAAACACAGAAAAGGATTAAAAGCATCAAGCTCATGCCAATCAACACTTTAGCCATAAATCCCAGCAGACACATCACAAAGGAGACGCATGCGACTGGCAGCGAAAAAAAAAATACATTAAGCTGATAGTACATCTCGCCCTCCCCGGCGGGGCGTAACCACATTTCTACACAGGGTATCCTCATCAAAACATGACCCACGCTATCCTCAGCGTAATCGGTGACGCATCCCTTCGACCCCACTAGGGTTTTAGGCGACCAAAACCAAAAAAGGGGGGTGCGAAGGATGGCGCAATCAACGCAGGCTACGGTTAGAACCGCGAAGGCGACACTGTCGACTGTAAAAATCCCCTTCAAAAACCTATTCCTCCCGTCCAAATATAGGTCTGACCTTCTGCCTCGTCGAGGCTGCGGAAAAACGCAGAAGCGAAACGGCTAGGGTTTACAGGCTGGGAATGCACCACAGAAATCAATAGTCTACCAAACTCCCTAGGCAATGCCCGAAACCTGACTACCCCCTGTCTATCATGGCCGCGCAGCGAGGTTTGGCGCAGACGGCGTAACGGCCGTCTGCGCCTAAACCCTTCAACCTTTGTGCGCGCGAGGAAGCGACTAAAAGGCGGAAAAGCAAACGGCTTAAAAGGTCGAAACGCCCCCCCTTACCCAAGGTCAATATAAAAACCACTCATACAGGCTTAAATCCTAGCTGGACAAGGGAAAACGCCGGGGACCCCAAAATATGGGAGAAAACCAATAACCGTTCAAACGCACTGGGAAAAAGATGAAATAAACCTACTTGGAAATCCGGCGAATCGGCTGAGTTGATGACGGTTGGAATACTTCTTCCACCTGGAAGCTGGTACAACGACAGCTAGACCCTCTCTCCCTTCGAAGCACGACAACTCAACGCTAAGCTCACCACGACAGTACTCGATAATAAAAAAAAAAACAATACAAAAAACCCATACCATCGCACCGTATATAAAAAAAAAACACTACGCGTGTGAGAGCATTTAAATCGGGCGGGAAATGAAACTGCGTCAGGCAGCTAATACCTCAGGCCTTCCGCAATGGCGGATGGTCCACAATACTAACTCACCCGCACCGCTAAAATAGAATGCGTGAACTACAATCGGGCGTCGATGGTTACCTTGATCGGATGACCAAGAATTCGAACTCCTCCGCAACGGCGAATCCTCAGAACATGATGCCGCCCGCAACGGGGAAGGAAGTGATGTCCAAACGCCCCGATACGAAGCCGGGAGAAAACGAAACGCACATCGGGGCGCAAAAGAAAGTCTAAGTCCAAAGTGATCCACAACGACGGACGCCGGAAAAGGATATTTGTCTGCAGCATCGGACAAGGGAGACTTCAAACCCGTCCGATGACGAATCAAAAACCCTCTGACACGTCAAAGAAACGAAACTTACGTGCAACGGTCAGAGCGAAAGGGAAAGTCCTCACCCAGAAACGGTCTGCAATGTCAGATGGTAGAATTAAAGGTCCGCCCGCAACGGCGAAGAGTCTAGTGACTTGACTCCTGATTCAACACGCTTTGAAAGATATGCAAAACGACGATGAACTCAATTAAGGATTGGATTCGTTTAAGCATGAACTGAGAAAGAACCAATCGAATGACGGAAAACCAAAGTGCTGGAAGACGCTTCAAAATCCATATGCCAAAAATCAAGAAAAGAACCGACTAATTCAAAGTAAAGGAGGGTCCAAATTTTTTTTAGAATTTTGGGAAAATGTTGCAGCTGAAACAGGTCCACTTACAAATATTCAAGCTGAATATGATGTTGTTTTAGGACTATTGACTATTTTCATCCATTTTGGTATAAGCCATCTATAGTTCCATCTAGATTCTAACCTAGTAGTGTTGCAACTCAGCAGTGTGTTTCATGTCCTCAACCTGCTTCTCTTCCACAAGTACATCTAAGTACGTCTCCTTGTACAACAATTTGGAATTAATACCTTCATTATGTCCCAAGAAGTAACAATATACTTGTCTATGCGGTCGCCAACGAATTCTTAAATTGGTACTTAATCCATCATAACTAAACATGCACATTAACACAGAGTTATCCAATACATCTACAAGTACCCATAACTATGCATGTATAAAACATTTTTCATTGACAATGTGGCGATAACCAGATATACATCATGTACACGAAACATAAACCATATCAACAGTTACACATAGTATCATCATAATGTGTTACTAAGCAAAATATCATGTATAAGTAACAACTACTAAACATCGATATGAACAACATATAGGTATAAACATAATAAAAATAAATACACATCAAACATCAATGAGAAAGAAATTGTATGCTGACCAAAATGGTATATATCCATATCTCAAAAATAGCATGTCATGTTTAAAATGGCCATCATAGGGCCTAGACAAAAAGAATCATATTCCTTATGGGAGATACATCATATAAACCACCTCCTGTAGGCTCTATCATCATACATCCCAAAAATAAGGGCCCTTAACCCTTAATACAACAATATCATAAAATACTAGAGCACTCAATGTGCCCACTACCTGTTGGGTCTCATGGCCCCATTATGGCCAATGGCCCCATTGCCTCAGTGCGAACAATATTCATATCTGGTCCCTGTGGAGGCCCTGGCTTCTGTCATGGCCTTTTCCTCAGAGGATACCTCTCCCCTCCTCCCACTACATGTGCTCTATGGTAGGAAATCACAATCCTCTGCATAACATGTCAGAGGCCCAGAACACATGCTACTAGAATCGGTAAGGTGAGGAATAACTACTCATCAGTGAGGTCACCAATATATCACTCAACAATACCTGTAACTACAAACACTAACCTCCTATCCAACTCATCCAAGTATGTAGCAGGCACATCATCCCCAATAGTACCACCTATAGCTCCCCTAGCAGGAGCACCAACATTAATAACACCAGCCTCCCCCGCTTCCCTTGTTTCCATCTCCTCCCACTGACAACGACAATGCACCCTCCGAGATGGAGGCACTGGACCAACATATACATCAATAGTAACAACAAGAAAGGATTCAATACAAGTATATATCAAAGTATGTACATAACATCGAATAAATGTACATAATTATATGGCATACCAACAAAACTTAGTGTGTACCTGTTTCATCCCAACCACTTGTAGGATCAAGTAGCACTAGGTCACCTAGGTAGTCCATACCTCTCCAAGGATACTCCTCCATCAATCCGATACGCTGAATCCGTACCTCCATAAAATGTAGAGTATAGTATGCACCCAACTCACCACCACCTAGCTGGGGAATTGCACCACTCCCCCAATATACCGTATGTGGATCCTAAGGCCCTTGCATCGGTACCAGAACCAAAAGTTGCAGTGAGGGGAGCCTCTAAAAAAATAAAGTAGCTAGGATACTCCCATGACTAAATTTCCTCTTCCTCCTCTAATGCAGAACCTCTAAACCCTCTATGATTCTCTCCCAAAGGATCGAACCCCATGCCACCATCTCATTGGCCAGTACACACTCTACTAGTTGTAACTTCCCTCCTGAAATCCTATGAGGTGAGGTAGGCCCAAGGAACCTCAACACCCTTATAGCCATAGCCTGTACATCCAAGATTATAATGTTGGTCATTTGGATCTTCCCATGATCATAAGCATCATTTGACCCTCCACAATACTATTCAATCAACCCTTGAATCGACCATCCCCCACTCATCCATGGTATAATATAATATCATATCCCACGATGACTCAAACCTGTAAAAAAATATATATCTTGGGCAGTGATCGCCAAATCTCGGATGTCCACATGAAATACTTGCTGAAATAGGACCCACATCTATACTATCTCCTGTAAGAGATAGTACGTTGAGCATATGAATGGACACATGAGAAAATATAGGATCCCTACATATGACAACTCTTGAGTCATCTATAATTCCCTATGCACCGCATCTACCAAATCCGGGTAGTTACTCTGCCTCCACTCCACATCAATATCCGTCTCAACACATCAACAAGGTAGGAATCAAGGTTACCGAAACAGCTCAAGCTACCAGTGCTACAATGCGGCATCACAAAGCTCAGATGTCTGTCAATGTGTCTGGTTTTCAATTTCCTACATAGAACATTCATGCATACTAAATCCTCTTCAGTCACACTCTCACATAGTTGTATAGAGAACAGTCATGTTGGCCTAGCGTGAGATTCATACCAAATCATAGACCGTCGATACACGCGAGAGACCCAATAAATATTGCACCATGAGTGCGGTTATCCAATAATATCATGCTACTCTAACATGCGATTCACCCATTATCTAGATCTACATTGTGCTTGATCCACAAAATCTAGCGCTTATGGAAAAATCATCCATACAAATCCATGATCCCATCCTACCCTAAATTCCCCCAGCTAAAAGTAAAAACGATAAGGTTTAGGCATACCTTTCTCTCGCTACTTGAATATTTGATCATCTGTGCTATTAAAACAAATGAAAAGGATCATGAAGATACAAAGGGAAAATAGTACAAATGATATTCGAAAGTTGGGCTCCACCACCTTTTTAAATTAAATTGACCCACAATTTAGATCCTCTCCATGACGAAACTGGTCATTCGTTTGATGAACCATTTGCACCACCACAATCAACATTTCAATCTCTTCATAATGAGATGTACAATCCCCCAATATGGACCTTCACCCCTAGAACACATATTTCATTAAATTTGGAAATATTCTATTACAAGGACTTCATCCACATTGATTTTTTTTGGAAATCTCTAAATACGTATTCTATTAAATCTA
>LPNX010509235.1:119124-130902 GCA_001517045.1 Pseudotsuga menziesii
CCCTACTAGTAGAAAGTTGGCACAATTTTAGAATGGCCCATTTAAAAACTATTTAATGTAAAGGTTTGGTACCCAATATTGTTCTAAAATTTTCCCTTGTATTTCCCTGAACTAGGCTTCCATCAATCAACCTTTACATGAAGAGTCTCACTTTCATCATTCTGGAAGATATATGAGGTGGTTTTTGTCATCCAAATCATTTCTCCTTCATCATCAGCTCAGGATCTAACTAGCAACATATTTCCTTTCTCAAATTCGATCATAGGATTGAATCTTGGCTTTAGCTTGTTGCACTCGGGTCCAACATATACCCGTTCATCTGTCACATTATCAAAATCTCCATCCATAATACTTATATTCCATGCAGTGCATTATGATCAGCATTAAATCTCACATGGATTAAATTGTCTTTATAATGCAATGTATTTGATGATAATGTCTAACATGAATTAAAGCTAACATGATGCTACTACTTAATGATTGATTTTCTGGATTAAGTTATGTGAAATCTTTTCAGTCCACAATGAGTTTTTCATGGTTCCCGTAAAAAGCATGGGTGGAGTGTCCACTCAAAACATTGGTTTGAAAAACGTTCACACAATTTAATTCAGAAAATCAATCACAATGATGACAAACTGATAAAACCTGCACACTCAAAATGTTAGTACTGTATTTATTGAGTATTAGTTAATATACTAGTACAAAGTTGGCACCACGTTAAAGTCTACACGAGAAAATATAGTTATGAATGTGAATGCAACATAGTAGTACAATTAAATTTATATCAACTATAATAACGAATAATAGGGAAAACTCACTTCAAACCTTATTGCAAATTCCTTACATTTACTCACAAAACAAGTCTATAAGATGTTTTTAGGTTCATTCGCATAAAGTATCATCACATGAATTAACATGAAGTTGAACCAAAATTTTCATATATGTAGGAAATAATATAAAATTCCTCAAAAGGTAGCTTTTAGAGAAAATTTGATATACTACAAACATTGACATATTTTTCTTCATGTATATTAATTAGTCATTCAAAAAGCAAAATTACATTCATTAATCATCTCCACCTAATCTCCTTATATTTTCTCAAGGAGATCAAGTACAGCTTGAGGATGAAGATTTCCACAGTTAATCATAATGACAAAGAGAGTTTATGGAATTAAATTGTTTTTTGAAACATCCCTACGTTTCGAGTGGACACTCCACCAATCATCAGGGGAACAAAATAAAAAGCTCAAAGTGGTATTGAAGAGAGTGAGAAAAATCTAATAATAAATAAGGTAAGGTTTTGTACATGCATTAATGAATATAATTATGCACATTTGATATAGTGACATGTTGTGTTGATCTAAAAGCCAAATTGAAAAGTTAAAATTTGAATGGTGTTAGCTAGTTCGCATAAAGTATAATCACATTAATTAACATTGAACTTGAAGTGAAACTTTCATATATGCAATAAATAATATAAAATTCCTCAAAAAGTAGCTTGAAGAGTATTTATTATACTACAAACATTGAAAAATGTTTCATGTATACTAAAATTCATTCAAAAAGAAAAATTACATTCATGAATCATGTCCACCTAATCTCCTTATATCCACTCAAGCAGATCAAGCACAACTTGTACACCACATTTATTTATCTTGGTCTTCCTGCAATCTTCTTTCTTTGGTATCCATGCCCAAACTATGGTATTAATTGGAATAGATCAAAGTTCTGTGTCATCAAGATTTGGTACCCAAAATTGTTCTAAAATATTTCCCTTGTATTTCCCTAAACTAGGCTGTCACCAATCAATATTTACATGAAGGGTCTCACTGTCATCATCCTGGAAGATATCTGAGGTGGATTTTTCCATCCAAATCATTTCTCCTTCATTCTCATTACATGATCTAACAAGAAACAACTTCCTTTTCTCTACATCGGTTCTAGGATCGAATGTTGGCTTTGGCTTGTTGCACTTGGGTCCAACATATACCGATTCATCTGTCACATTATCTAAATCCACATCCATAATACTTGATATTTCGTGGAGTGCATTACCATCAACGTTAACATTTTTCCTCGTCTTGGGCCAAAAATCATCAGAAGAAGAATCACTTTCATCCAAGGGTGTATGGTCATTATAGATTCCATCTAATGCATCAAGAACTCTTTTCCAATAATCTATTTTTTTATTCCATTCCTTTGTAACAATTGGTGAATTCTCATTGCCAATAGTCTCTTTCCACATTTTTATGTATGATGTTATTCCTTCCTTTAGTTCTTTTAAATAAACATCATTGTCTTTGGGACGTAAGAAAGATGGCTTCCATGTGGGAAATATAGGTCGACTTTCATCATCTATATTCAACAACTCATTGTGGTTCCGACCACTTAATGTCTCTGATGGATTCTTTATACCTCATAACTAGAACATCATTGAGTACAAGAAATTGGAAGTACTGGACATTAAGATGTCCAACTAGTGCATTTTTCCCCTCCTTGATGTACCCATTAAGAAAACTTTTGAAGTCATACACTTTGCCAATAAGTTTAGGTGGAAATGCCTTTTTTTATTCTATTGTGCAATATGTATACATCATCTCAGATAAAAAATATATATTTGTGCTTTTCAAGTTGGAAGACATTCTTCCGTAGGTTCCATCTATGTCTTCATGGGTGTGCCCCACAAGAAAGAACCCAACCTCAATAATGATGAAGACACCAAGTGCAGTTAATAGTGATAGAAACATGAAAACATGACGATTCTTATTATCACTACCTACATTGTCCAACTATAACAATAAATGTGGAGGAAGAGGTTTAAAATCAAGATTTTGTTTTTTTTAGCTTCCATTTAAAGATAGGAAAGCATCCTTGTACACTCTACATTTTGAGTAAATAGAGTTTTGAAGTAATGCATTTGAAAGTGGGTTTCTTGAACTTCCACTCTCATCAAGCAAATCACCATACATATCAAGGTGTGGGTCTTCAAGGTCCCCAATCACTTTGCAAGAGATGTACTAGTAAATTGTGATCCCATGTGTACAAATGGTAGGGATAAATGACCAAAACCTCATGTGTTATGACCATGTTTTAGCACACCTGAAAACAACAAACCCAAGTTTGTTCCTGCAACAGATTTTGATTTGACATGTAATCTTGGGATTGAAGTATTTGTTTTGTCCATTTTAGCATGGATAATGCTCAAGTATTCCTTTGGATACCGCTCTGGCATAATTCTATGGGCATAGTAGCAATGTCTTCCACACATAACAATCTTATTATGTTTCTTCAGTCTAGCTCATGCCTTTTCTTCTAGCTCTTTTGTAGTCATTGTCTTCATCTGTGCTTTCAACACGATACATTCACTACATTTACTGAAGTTAGTGTTCTTTGAGAATGCCATATATGGAAAATGAGTATTCCAAATCTTGCTCATTGTTTGTTGTGATATTGATGGAAAATTTAGCTCTTGAAGAGCCTCATTGATCTCTTTTAACAAAGAACTTTGGGTGTACGTTGATGGAAGCAGTATTAAAGGAGTAGACGTTCCATCTTATTCAACTTGTTGTGTTTGGTTCAATGAAAAATATGAATTATCCATGACAATTTTGTGCAATATTTCTATGGTTGCCACAGTATGTGCACGTGGTTTGCATTTGTTGGTGTTACCATGAATTCCTTTGACAGGTCCTTATTGGAAGTTATGTTGGTAAGTATAGAAGGTGCTTTGAGTAATATTATGTATCTTGTACCATGCTTTCTTACAAATAATATCTCCATTAAACCTCAAGTCCTTTACTTTCCTAACAGTAGGAGGTAGGCCATGGCCATGGCTCTTTGACATGATTGTGTTGGAAAGGAGTGAATTCAAGGCAAATTCCCTAATGTCATTTTTTTAAGAGTTCCATACCCTTTCTAGTAGCTGCAATGGCTCTCCTATCCACATGTTGAAGACAATCTTGTTTGCAACATTCATCTGCTGCTAAAAGTCAATTTCTTTCTCTTCATCTCTCTGTATTTGAAAGTTTCCAACTTTTTTTGTAGCCACAACTCGTTTAATCCTTTTATATGGCCTCATTACGTGCATAGCAATTGAGGCTAGATCTTTTTCATTATAAAGATCACCATCCCATGTGTTTAAGGGACTTGTGTCATCTATAAGATCACATACCACCATTTCATTGGGCGCCTCCTTGAAATTTTCATTCACCCTTGTAATCTCACCTTCATTGTCCACCAACTCATTTATTGACCATCTAACCAAACAATGTATAGACTTATCTCCAATCCTACATATTTCACAATTTCTTTCTATGTCTTCCAAAAAAACACCGAATTCCTTTTCACTTAACCTTTCACCCTCAACCATTTCATCCTCATAGACATTAACTATGATCCCTTTGACAATGCACATGCTTGTTCCCGTGCACTCATGTGTAAGAGAAAACTTTTTGCATGTGAATGTAAGCCTATCTTGGGGAGCATTTACTTGATGATCATGACAATGAGGTTCCAAATCTGATTTTGGCAAAATCTCATAAGATCCCAATGGACCCCTAGTGTATTTTCAAATCCTGTTGGATGTGGCAAAAGAGCATCATGTTTTAACACCTTCTCAATGTTAACCAGTATGGATCATTTATTTACCATACTTCCATGCACCTTATGACCAATCTTTGTATTGAATATGGAGCCTTCACCCACCGTCACTCCACATTGCAAAAGATATACCTTGTCTCCAATAGCAAATGCAGAAGAGACATTTCCAAATATACAACAAATTAGACAAAATTTAGTATTTGCTCAAAAATAATAAGCAATGTACTATCAAAAACACTTAACATGTGCTTCAAGATTTTGATTTACCTTTGTTATGCCCCAAATCTATGATCTTCCATGGATGTAAGTCCCCTTCATCAATATATTCCACAATCAAATGTGGTTCAATAACATCAATTATCAAAACCATAACATATCCTACATTAAGCCTTTCTCCACCATAATGAGTTGTAGTATCTGTAGATTCAACCCTTCCTAGTCCAATAACTTGACCATTAATTAGGAGGTTAACATAGTCCCTCTTATCAAAATTATATTTTCCATTGTAACTCCTCCCAATTTTTGTAAGACATTTGAATTGTAACTTGTAATTAAAGTTAAACCATATGAAGTGTATGTTCAAAAAGGTAATATAGTTGCAATAATTCAAAACAATAGGGTAGCCCTTTTGTATGCCACGAAACATTGTTCCCCTACATCTTGTGCATGCTAGCAAAAGGGAATTTACATATAAATTACATAAAATATATATGAAGACATAATAATAAGAGTTCCAAGAAGCATTAGAGAATGACAAATATCAACTTAGATAAAACCACCAAATTCCTATTTGACTTTGGACATAGCATTTATATTATTGATGTATGTGTATGAATGTAATGGAAATCTAGCTAGAGTTAGCTTCCGTTCTTAAAACGTTGCACGATAAATAAAAGTTAATGTGTGTTAGTTGTCATACTGTAGTTTTTCATCTAACAGAACCACATTGTCATCAATCACATTACACCATGATGGAAATCTAGTTGGTGTTAGTTTCCATTCATAAAACATTGCATGGTGACTAAAGGCTAATCTATGTTAGTTTTCATAAGGTAGTTTGTCATCTAACACACCCACATTGTCATCAAATACATTACACCATAATGAAAATATAGTGGAGTTAGCTTCCTTCTAACAACATGCCATGGTGAGTGAAACCTAACCTTCGATAGCTTTCATAAGGAAGGTTTCCATCTAACACAACTACATTGTCATCAATCACATTGCACCACAATGGAAATCTAAATGGAGTTAGTTTTCGTTCTTAAAACATTGCACAGTTAGTGAAAGCTAAAGTGTGTTACTTTTTCATGAAGTAGTTTTTTATCTGACACAACCACATTGTCATCAGTCACATTGCACCATGATGGAAATCTAGCTTGAGTTGGCTTTCATTCTTAAAACATTGCACTGTGAGTGAAATGTGATGTGTGTTAGTTTTCATAAGGTATCTTTCTATATAAAACAACCACATTGTCATCAAATATATCACACCATGATGGAAATCTAGCTGGAGTTAGTTCTACTTTTAACAACATGGCATGATGAGATAAAGTTAATGTGTGTTAGCTTTCATAAGGTAGTTTTTCATCTACCACAACCACATTTTCATCAATCACATTGCACCGCAATTGAGATCTACTTGGAGTTAGCTTTCGTCTTTAAATCGTTGCATGGTGAGTGAAATCTAATGTGTGTTAGCTTTCATAAAGTAGTTTTCCATCTAGCACAACCACATTGTCATCAATCACAATTCACCATGATGGAAATCTATTTGGAGTTACCTTTCATTCTTAAGACATTGCACGGTGAGTAAAAGCTAATTTGTTAGCTGTCATAAGTTAGTTTTCCATCTAACACAGCCACATTGTCCTACATTATACCATGATGAAAATTTAGCTGGAATTAGCTTTCCTTCTAACAACATGTCATGATGAGTGAAAACTAATGTGTGTTAGTTCATTGCACCATGATGGAAAGTTAGCTGGAGTTAGCTTTTGTTCTTAAGACATTGCACGTTGAGTGAAAGTTAATGTGTGTTAGTTTTCATAAGGTAGTTTTCTATCTAAAACAAACACATTGTTATCAAATACATAACAAGATGATGGAAATCTAGCTATAATTAGCTTAACTTTTAACAACGTGTTGGTTGTAGTTCTTAAAGCATTGTATGATGAGTGAAAGAAAATGTGTGTTAGCTCATTACACCAAGATGGAAATCTAGCTTGAGTTAGCTTTTGTTTTTAAAACATTGCACGGTGAGTGAAAGTTAATGTGTGTTAGAATTCATAAGGTATTTTTTTATTTAAAAGAGTCACATTGTCATCAAATACATAACACCATGACATAAATTTAGTTGAAGTTAGCTTTATTCCTTAAATCATTGCACGATGAGTGAAATCTAATGTGTTAGCTTTCATAATGTAGTTTCCATCTAACACAACCACGTTGTCATCAATCACAATGCACCATGATAGAAATGTAGTTGGAGTTAGATTTCATAAGACAGTTTTCTATCTAACACAACCAAATTGTTATCAAATACATTACACCATGATGGAAATCTAGTTGGAGTTAGTTTTCTTCTTAACAACATGGCACAATGAGTGAAAGATCATGTTTGTTAGCTCATTACACCATGATAAAAATCTAGCTCGAATTAGTTTTCTATCTAACACAACCACATTGTCACATTGCACCGTGAGGAAAATCTAGTTGGAGTTAGATTTCGACCTTAAATCGTTGTACGGTGAGTGAAATCTAATGTATGTTATATTTCATAATGTAGTTTTCCATTTAGCAAAACCACATTGTCATCAATCATCATGCACTATGTTGAAAATATAGCTAGAGTTAGCTTTTGTTCTTAAAACGTTACACGGTGAGTAATAGCTAATGTGTGTTAGATTTTGTAGGGTAGTTTTTCATCTAACACAGCCACATTATCATCAAATACATTACACCATGATGCAAATCTAGCTAGAGTTAGCTTTCCTTCTAAGAACATGGAACAATGAGTGAAAGCTAATATGTGTTAGCTTTCACAAGGTAGTTTTTCATCTAACACAACCATATTGTCATCGATCACATTGATATGTGATGGAAATATAACTGGAGTTAGATTTCATCCTTAAATCATTGCACAGTGAGTGAAATATGATATGTGTTAGCTTTCATAATGTAGTTTTCCATCTAGCACAACCACATTGTCCTCAATCACAATGCACCATGATGGAAATCTAGCTAGAGTTAGCTTTCGTTCTTAAAACATTGCACGGTGAGTAAAGCTAATGTATGTTAACTTTCATAAGGTAGTTTTCCATCTAAAACGGTCATATTGTTATCAAATACATTACACCATGATGAAAATCTTGCTGGAGTTAGATTTCCTTCTAACAACATGGCACTATAAGGGAAAGCTTATGTGTGTTACCTCATTACACCATGATGGAAATCTAGCTGGAGTTAGCTTTCTTTTCAACAACATGGCACGATGAGTGAAAGTTAATGTGTGTAATCTTTCATAAGGTAGTTTTCCATGGAACATAAACACATTGTCATCAATCACATTGCACCGTGTTGGAAATCTAGTTGGAGTTAGTTTTTATACTTAAATCATTGCACGATGAGTAAAATCTAATGTGTGTAAGCTTTCATAGTGTGGTTGTCCATCTAGCACAAACAAATTGTCATCAATCACAATGCACTATGATGAAAATCTAATTGGAGTTAGCTTTCGTTCTTAAAACATTGCATTATGAGTAAAGTTAATGTCTGTTAGCTTTCATAAGGTAGTTTTGCATCAAACACAGCCACATTGTCATCAAATACATTACACCATGATGGAAATCTAGTTGGAGTTAGCTTTATTTCTAACAACATGGAAGTATAAGGGAAGCTTATATATATTAGTTGATTACACCATGATGAAAATCTAGTTGGAGTTAGCTTTCCTTTTAACAACATGGAACAATGAGTGAAAGCGAATGTGTGTTAGCTTTCATAAAGTAGTTTTCCATGTAACACAACCACATTGTCATCAATCACATTGCGCCATGTTGAAAATATAGCTGAAGTTAGATTTCATCCTTAAACCGTTGCACGATGAGTGAAATCTAATGTGTCTAAGCTTTCATAGTGTAGTTTTCCATCTACCACAACCATATTATCATCAATCATAATGCACCATGATGGAAATCTAGCTAGAGATAGCTTTCGTTCTTAAAACATTGCACGGTCAGTAAAACTAATGTCTGTTAGCTTTCATAAGGTAGTTTTTCGTCTAACACGGCCACATTGTTATCAAACACATTGCACCATGATGAAAATCTAGTTGGAGTTAGCTTTTCTTCTAACAACATGGCACTATAACAGAAAACTTATGTGTGTTAGCTCATTACTCCAAGATGAAAATCTAAATGGAGTTATCTTTCCTTTTAACAACATGGCACGATGAGTGAAAGCTACCATGTGTTAGATTTCATAAGGTAGTTTTCCATGTAACACAACCACATTGTTATCAAGCACATTGCACTGTGTTTGAAATCTAGTTGGAGTAAGTTTTCATCCTTAAATCGTTGAACGGTGAGTGAAATCTAATGTGTGTAAGTTTTCATAGTATATTTTTTTATCTAGCACAACCACATTATCATCAATCACAACGCACTATGATGGAAATCTAGCTGGAGTTAGCTTTTGTTCTTAAAACATTGCACGGTGAGTAAATCTAATGTCTGTTAGCCTTCATAAAGTAGTTTTTCATCTAACATAGCGACATTGCCATCAAATACATTCCACCATGATGGAAATCTAGCTGGAGTTAGCTTTCCTTCTAACAACATGGCACTATAAGGGAAAGCTTGTGTGTGTTAACTCATTACACCATGATGAAAATCTAGCTGGAGTTAGCTTTCATTTTAACAACATGGCACGATGAGTGAAAGCTAATGTGTGTTAGCTTTCATAAGGTAGTTTTTCATGTAACACAACCACATTGTCATCAATCACATTGTGCAATGTTGGAAATTTACTTGAAGTTAGTTTTCATTCTTAAATCGTTGCACGATGAGTGAAATATAATGTGTGTAAGATTTCATAGTGTAGTTTTTTATCTAACACAACCACATTGTCATCAATCACAATGCACCATGATGGAAATCTATCTGGAGTTAGTTTTCATTCTTAAAACATTTCACGGTGAGTAAAAGCTAATGTGTGTTATATTTCGTAAGGTAGCTTTCCATCCAACACTGCCACATTGTCATCAAATACATTACACCATGATGGAAATCTAGCTGGAGTTAGCTTTCCTTCTAACATGGTACTATGAGTGAAAGCTTATATGTGTTAACTCATTACACCATTATGAAAATCTAGCTGGAGTTGGCTTTCTTTTTAACAACATGACACGATGAGTGAAAGTTAATTTGTGTTATCTTTCATAAGGTAGTTTTTTATTTAACACAACGTCATTGTCACATTGCACCGTCATGGAAATCTAGCTGGAGTTAGCTTTAAACCTTAAATCGTTGCACGGTGAGTGAAATCTAATGTCTGTTAGCTTTCATAATATAATTTTTCATTTAGCACAACCACATTGTCATCAATCAAAATGCACCATGTTGGAAATCTAGCTAGAGTTAGCTTTTGTTTTTTAAACGTTGCGCGGTGAGTAATAGCTAATGTGTGTTAGCTTTCATAAGGTAGCTTTTCGTCCAACATAGCCGCATTGTCATCAAATACATTACAACATGATGCAAATCTAGCTGGAGTTAGTTTTTATTCTAACAACATGGCATGATGAGTGAAAGATAATGTGTGTTAGCTTTCATAAGGTAGTTTTCCATCAACACAACCACATCATCATTGATCACATAGCACCGTGATGGAAATCTAACTAGAGTTAGCTTTCATCCTTGAATCAATGCATAGTGAGTGAATTCTAATGTGTGTTAGTTTTTATAATGTAGTTTTCCATCTAGCACAACCACATTGTCATCAATCACAATGCACCATGATGGAAATATACCTAAAGTTAGCTTTTGTCCTTAAAACATTGCACAGTCAATAAAGTTAATGTCGGTTAGTTTTCATAAGGTAGTTTTCCATCTAACACAGCCACATTTTTATCAAATACATTACATCATGATGGAAATCTAGCTGGCGTTAGCTTTCCTTCTAACAACATGGCACTATAAGGAAAATCTTTTGTTTGTTATCTCATTACACCATGATGGAAATCTAGCTGGAGTTAGCTTTCTTTTTAACAACATGGCACGATGAGTGACAACTAATGTGTATTAGCTTTCATAAGGTAGTTTTCTATTTAACACAATCACATTGTCATCAAGCACATTGCACCGTGTTGAAAATCTAGCTGGAGTTAGCTTTCATCCTTAAATCGTTGCACGGTGAGTGAAATCTAAAGTGTGTAAGCTTTCATAGGGTATTTTTCCATCTAGCACAACCACATTGTTATCAATCACAATGCACCATGATGGAAATCTAGCTAGAGTTGGTTTTCATTCTTAAAGCATTGCACGGTGAGTAAAGCTAATATATGATAGTCTTCATAAGGTAGTTTTTCATCTAACACACCCACATTGTCATCAAATACATTACACCATGATGAAAATCTAGCTGGAGTTAGCTTTCCTTCTAACAACATGGCACTATAAGGAAAAGCTTATGCGTGTTAGCTCATTATACCATGATAGAAATCTAGCTAGAGTTGGCTTTCATTTTAACAACATGGCACGATGAGTGAAAACTAATGTGTGTTAGTTTTCATAAGGTAGTTTTTCATGTAACACAACCACATTGTCATCAATCACATTGGGTTGTGTTGGAAATCTAGCTGAAGTTAGCTGTCATTCTTAAATCGTTGCACGGTGAGTGAAATCTAATGTGTGTAAACTTTCATAGTGTAGTTTTTCATCTAGCACAGCCACATTGTCATCAATCACAATGCACCATGATGGAAATCTAGCTGGAGTTAACTTTCGTTCTTAAAACATTGCACGGTGAGTGAAAGCTAATGTGTGTTAGTTCTCATAAAGTAGTTTTTCATCTAACACTGCCACATTGTCATCAAATACATTACACCATGATGAAAATCTAATTGGAGTTATCTTTCCTTCTAACATGGCACTATGAGTGAAAGCTTATATGTTAGCTCAT
>LPNX010509240.1:1220-34855 GCA_001517045.1 Pseudotsuga menziesii
CGTGGTTATTGGGGAAAAAGCCGTGTATATCAATATTATAATGTTTTTTGGGGATGATCAAGGTAACATCAAAAGATATAAAGTGGTCCAAAGGGGGTAATGAGCCTGCAGCGGGACAAGGGAAGGCCATACAATGTGTGATTCACCTAGTGTGGTGAAATCCGCTATAACAATACCTATCATGGACTTTTTCACCTTTTTATATTGGTTCTTTTTTATATTCATTTCTTCCCACCTGTTAATCTAGTTCAACAACTCCTCCCTGAACGTCTTATTTTCCTCCTCTATCAAAGATGCATTAGATCGACACTGTTTAAGTTCATCTTTCAATTCTATAATCTTGGTATCGTATACCCTGTCCAGAACTTGTTGAAGAGTTTCTCCTTCGTTTTCGTGACACGAATCAGATTCCTGAGGGGGATTAGGATTATCTATGTTTTGACCAGATGATTGAAGACTGATAAAAGATGGTCCGGGATCCAAACTATGGGCGTCCATACACGATGGAGCAACTTCTGTATTACCCGACTCTGTAATGTTTTTAATCGATTTTGCACTATTATCCTTTATAAGAGTGGGTTCATTTATATGAGTAGTTGATGGAACGTCGTCCTCAATATGGACAATCAAAGGCTGAGTACCCTGTTGATTAGTCATAGGAATAGGAACTGTAGGTGCATTATTCATGCTTCTAGTAAATCTCCTCGAACGAACAAACACAAGGTTGTTTGATTCAAAGCCTCATCTGTCACAGCATACCTGTGCTAGTTGATCTAGTTTATGCATAGACTCCTTGCCATGTTTACGAGGATTATTTGGCTCAGAGAGATTTTTACAATCAACAGCATTAATATCTTCATTTTTGGTTAACCTGTCCTCTGTCTTTGCCGGAGTACTACAACATTTATCAGATGGGAATCGATTCAAGGTTGCTTCAGAGTAACAGGGAGCTATGTTCCCAACACCATCATCACTGATACCAGCATTTATGGCTGTATGGGCTTCCTCAAGCCCTTTATCCTTTGATTCATCCTCGGGAACATTGCTAACCTTGGGCTTTACAGTAGCCTTTCATTTCCTACGGGTCTTTGGGGAAGGGGTTGGCCAAAATTGGGTCAGCCCAAAATGACATTCAACTAAAAATTCATCCCATGATTTGCCATTAAAATACAGCTGATGTTGTATTATAATTTTGACTAAACCCTGATGAAATAGACTTCTATCAGGATTATCGAAACTTTGAACCAAATGCGACATTTTTTTCAGACTTTGCCAAAGATAAAATGGTAGATTAAGTTTACAGCCCTTTAATGCTAACAGGAGTCGTAGGTGGTAATAATGAATGTGGGAAAATCATCCATCGCACGATACATACCTGACCAAGATCTCGTAGAAGGCTCACCATTCTGGCTTCAGGAACCTGACTGAAACCCCAATTTTCAGTTTTTCACTAGCGGGCAACGACAACAGCAAGGATTGGCACTTCTTCTTGTTTACTTTTCCACCTTTAAACCGCCACTCCCCAGTCTATGGGAGTTTCGTTGCCTCTGCAATTTTTTCTTCATCAACGATGAACTTGAAACCCCCAATTTGTGCTATGTTTTCTTTCAAGCTTAAATAAAATAGCTTGGTAACCTCCGTGTTATGACCGCTGAAGCTCTTGAAGAAATGCCCCCATCCAATCTTCTCAAATAGCAAGGCAACCTTCTCATTAGCTTCAATAAGCTCTGACCCTGAAATTTCAAAACGACTTAGCGGAGCCATGGCCTCCTCACCACTATCTTGATTATGAAATGGTATGAATGTAGTTGTGAACAGAGAAGGGATAGGCACCCAAGTGAAATACATGAGGAGAAATGTCAAATCGTCACATGATTCATGCCTGACAGAGACGAAGGCTCAAAGTTTGGCCATTTCAATCAAATTTAGTGATGGTGAATACTACAACCAGCGTCTTGTTATGATGAATGCATGACTAGCCACGACTAATAGTAAAACTTAACCAATTATTCATATCAAGGATCATTTTATTGATGGATCGTAAATCAAGACATTGATTACACACAGTGGTCATGATGAACTCATACAACATTTCAAAATAGAATGGTTATTAGTCATATACAGTATTAAATCTTGCTGATACGATTCATTAATACTTTCACAGATGTCAATTAAACAAAAGGTGTTAGCCAAATTTTCATGCCAACATAGCGATCCAAGTCACATGTGTTATTTATTTGACATGTGGTTCATGTATCCTTATGAAAACAGATAATTGATGATCTCCTCCGGATTATACGTAAAAGGTGGTCGCGTTTATTGACATGGTGATATAGTATCAAAACCATAAACCCTAATGTTTTGCAATACAACTAACTAATAATCCAAATTAACATTTAAACCATGTATATACATACAATCTCATAAATATAGTTTTCAACACTTTGCAAAATCCCATCCATTAATATCCCAAATCGAATTTGATAGGATACTAAGCTATAAAACTATAACATATGAAGATTTCCAAATGATACTCATTTATTCACTAGCTATATATACAATTTTACAAAGTCATGGTAAGATATTTAAGTTACATATAGGATGTGAACTCTTAGGTTTAATAAGAATTTTAATTTAATAATTCACCTTTAGTTCTAGGATTTTTAAGAACTTATAATATCTTGTCAATAACCATTTTAAAATAATTCAAAATGTGTTTTTGTTGATCTTCAATTAGCATACTATCCCTTTAAGTTTCTTAACTCAACATATATAATCAGATAGATTAATAATGATAGAATTGCTTATGTAAATATTTATGAAACTTATAGCTGCTAATTATCAAGTTTATGAAAATGTTTTCATCAGCTTCTAATATGTTCCTTGATTCTTTTAAAATTGAGAGTACCTTCATAATTGAAGATTCTGAAGGCACTCTTTTATAATATTTTAAAAGAAAATCATAAAAGAGAGCTGATCTCCATTCATCTTAATGAAAAATGAAGGGGTTGTTGCTGGCTTCCAACAGGTCTTCGTATCGTCTTCCACAAAGTATGAATCTATCCATGTGATTACAATGATCTAAAGTCAAACATGGTAGAAACCACTTGATTACTGGCCAATGATGTGAACCATTAACAAGTGCGAGGGAGATCACCATTGATGTCAATGATTACCAAGGTACCTTAGTACAATCTACTGAGTGTGAATAGATGTCCTGATGTTGAACACCCAGTCGATTCTATCGATCAAACGTCAATGATGTGAACCTATGTCGAGAATGAGAGAATCTATCTTTAAGGCATACAAATCCCAAGGTACTAAATATTGTTTCTAAGACTATTTCCTGGATGATGAGCTGATGTCAACGTGAATAGTCTCATCAAAGGACGGCCATGATGAGTCCCACATCAACGACATGAAACTAAAAACATAGTTATGGAATGATGTGAATGTAGTAACCATAAGACTGACTCAAAAATACTGACACAAAGACAATTTGGACTACAAAGGTAAAAATTCTTCAAATCCCCTTTGAACATCGGGCGGCATGACAAAAATACTTGGCAGCATGAATGAACGAGGTAAACACACAATGTGATAGTGGACAATGCATTCTTTTGAAAGACTCAAAGGAGTGACATGACTCATGAAAGTGGATCGTCATGGAGATCAGCTGAATACCTAATTGACTGACATGATGTGCAGATAAGTGCCATGTTCAAAGGTAATGAAAAACAACTGCCATTATTTACAAGATGATTCCCTTCCCATTTCCCCCATCATGATTGATGAGTGCCTCTTTTTGGTTTTATGAGTTCAAAGAGGGTAACAAACACTCGATATAGCTTGTTAGAAGACAAGTCCAGACTCATATATTTTATGAACCCGAGAGAGGAGGGGTTCGTTCCCAAAATGGGTCTCTCAATGTTTAATTTAATGAGTCCACCGAAAGAAAACTCGGTATTATTCATGTTTAGAGAGTCTGAACGATTACAGAAGAAGACTCCAGAGGGGTCCTTTTTGTATGATTTAGTCCCTAAGGCCCGAAAAAGTATAAATTCATACCTTAGGGAACTCTTCTAGTCATGATTGATTGGATTGTTCCTTTTTTCATAAATACTCCTATCCAAACCCAAAAAGAGATAACCTACCATCAGATGGATGACTCTTCAAATACTTTAACGAGAGTGAAGAAGACAAGATCACTCGACAATCTTTTCATATTTAGGGATCCTGAAAAGAGTTTAAAGAGAACTCCATGAGGTTTCTTTATAGAATGTCACTTTTTACGAGCCTAGAAAGAATCAGAAATGGACTAGACAATCTTTTCGTGTTTAAGGAGACTGAAAAGGAGGTGAAAAGAAGACTCCATGAAACTTCTTTACACAATGTCAACTTTTTACGAGCCTGGAAAGAAACTAAAATCGACTCGGACCTTTGATACTAGGTTTTAAAGAGCATGAACAAAGTGTCGTAATAAATGCTCATTGACCTTTTCCATTTTATGAAAGTGAGAAAAATCCATAAACAAACTTCCAAATCTTTTTACTATAGTTCTCTTATCCTGCAATCGACTCAGAAACAAGTGTTAAATGCATTTATAACTAGCATTAAGGGATTACGACAGATAAACTTTGACAAAAATATAATTTTATATCAAAACTATAGTATGTCAGACCCAAAAATGCTTATATAAGTTATGTAAATAGTAAAAAATAAAATCATTTCACTATTTACCCATAGCGGAGAGCATTTGGAGCACTTTCTTAGCCAGATCTTCAACAGCTGATACCGGAAGTTCCCACCGTTCGTTTTTAGCATCGTCAGTTGTAGGTAATAGCTAAAACCCTATTCTTTCATTTCATAGTGTTTATTTTGAGTTTTGGCGGGGTTTTGGGCTCATATGGAAAGCCCCTAAAACCTTAAAAGTGGGCACTTCGCCTACCCCTTGTGGGATACGCGGTACCACCCGAGAACCATGCATATAACATAGTTGACAGGCGGTGCCACCACTTGTCTCCAATGGTGCGCAGGCGGTGCCGGCTGTGGAGATTTCAAACTAATAGCATGAGCAATATAAAGTCATTTTATTTTTATTTTTAATGATTGGGGATGATTCTAATGCATGCTATGATTTTTTTGACAGGTCTTGGTAGCTCAAAACATGGTGATATGGAAATAAAGAACACATGACAATGATGATTCTTTTCCTGAGAGAAATGCGGGTTGTATTGCCACATTATGAGACTGTGGGATTCTAAAGTTCTTTCGGACCCTAAGCATGGTGTCACACGAGTGGTTACTGGAACACATACTACGGATGTGGAATCCAAAGCAGCAGTACTTCGAGGTGGGGGCCCATATTCTTACAGTGGAAGTAGAGGATATCTACTTCTTGATTGGTCTCTCGAGGTGGGGTACCCCCATCTCACTGATAGGTTCCCGTGGAGGGGATATTACCACGCGAGAGCTTATAGATCGTCACCGTGTTCCAAGGATGAGGACATCGGGGAAGAAAATCCCCATCAAAGCAATGACGGATGGGACCGTACAGACCATCCTATTTACTATGCAGACGGTGGCTAGGAGTCAGGGTGTGCACCATGCTTCTAGGGCACACATGATGTATGCCATATAGGCCATGGAACCCAAGATATTCAACTGGGTGGAAGCCATGCTTCCAATATTCAAATATTAGCTGACTAAGTGTCGATAGGGAGAGCTAAAGTAGTTTGGATTTGGCTCCATTTGAGCCTGCTTCTTCTTCAAGTGGGTTCCACAGATGAGACCTCAGGTGGTCTTCCAGAGTTTGAGAGCGTGGGACCCCTGTATGCTAAGGTGGGTCCAGGTCATGGCTCATACAACAGCAGGTAGGGGAAGGGTGAATTTCGGCGACCCATTCTTCAGATGGCTTTGAGATCAGATCCTCATGTTTGAGGATTATGCTTACACAGGTACAAACTTCACTGGAGATCCTGACCTACCACTCCCACCTGGTGGATAGTGGGGTGACATTGATAAGCAGCAAGAAACTCTAAAATGGATGAAATGTTTTTATGTTTTTAATGTTTTATATTTTTTATGTTAAGTGACGAGACCTGTATATTCTCATCCAGATGTTGGAGCAACATGACCTGGAGGAGCTTCTCCATTGGACATGTGAGTTGGATCCCACTTTGTACCACAGGGTGATGATATCATCAGGGAGCTAGAGGAAAACTTGTTGATGTATTTGTAACTTTGGAATTTATTCATCTATGTATCTTATGTATTGTAACCCGATGTTTATCCAGGATGTATCTATAATGTAATTGAGTCATGTTGTCATGCCTCGATGTTCCAATCAGGAGAATCAATAATGTAAACAATTCATTTCAAGTCATAGTGAGTAACCCTCCGATTGTCTAAGGGTTAAAGTCCCCACAGTTCTGGGGCACTAGGGTTATTAGACTCTCCTAGTAGAGGTCGGCCCTGGTAGGGTTTTAGTCATGTCGGGTTTAGTATAAATAGAGAACTGGAGTCTCTATTTATCACACAACTCATCCACACTCAAGTGTACCACATAGTTGAGGAAGGAGAAGACACTGGTGCTAGATAAGAAGAAGATTACCGTTGTCAGGAGATCACATACTGTTTTGGGGCTTTTACTGTTTTGGTGCTGATTCTATCTCTAAGGAAGTTACAGGGTTTTCTCCATTTATGGTTTCCCCGAGGATAAACACTGTGTTCATTGTCTCTTGTGTTTGATTGTTGTGCTTGTTATTCTCTCAGTAAATATCCTAATATAATACTAGCTTAATAATGAAATTCTAACATGGTATCAGGGCTAACCTAAGAAGAAAACACTATGCAGCTGCGGGAACCAGGGCTTCCTAGTTTGTGGATCTTCCTCCATAGATTTTCAGCAAAAGTAAGGGGGAATAACTCTCCTCCCTAGGGCGCATCTTTCTATCGAAGTAGAATCCAATTCTGAGGTTTTTCAGTTTTGGACCCAACACTGTTGCCGAAAATTAGGGTTTTTCATAGAAGAGGAATTTTTTAGTGAGCCCAGTCTTGGATTGATCTCTTCCCAAAAATTGAATTTATGAATAAATTTCAAGGCATTTGGGTGAACAGATCTCCGAAAAATCAAAACCCTAATTTTCTACTAAACCAGCACTACAGGATTTTAGATCAAGTTTCAGATCCAATATATTAAACCTAGTAAGATCTAAATCTTTTGTATTTCCATTTGAGGTTCTCAATTTAAGATGTCTCATCATACCAAGCTTGAAGAAAAGCTTGAGGGAGCTGATAACTTTTGAGCTTGGAAGTATAGGATCTCCCTAGTCCTAGAAGAGAATGAATTAGACTCCTATATCAATGAGGAGGTTCCAGTTCCAGAGGGAGATGAGGCTAAGGCCTTGCATAAGAAGAAGTTGGTTATGGCAAAGAGAATCATTGCTGATTCTATCAAGGATCATCTCATACCACAGGTGTCCTCCCTTAAGACACCTAAAGCTATGTTTGATGCCCTAACCAAATTGTTTGAAGGGAAGAACATTGACAGGAAGATGACCTTGAGAAACCAATTGAAGAATGTGAAGGTCCAGAATGCTGAGACTATTCAGTCTTACTTTACAAGAGTTTCTCAGATCAAAGAGCAGTTAGAAGAAGTAGATGAAGAAGTGGAAAATGCAGAGATTGTGATGACCACCTTGAATGGTCTCCCTAGATCATGGGACTCTTTCATTCAAGGAATATCTGCGAGAAAGAAGTTAGTCAAGTTCAGCAGGCTATGGGAAGAATGCTCTCAAGAAGAAGCTAGGATAGCAGCTCAAGAAGAGAAGATGGGTAGTGAAGATCAAGCCCTCACAATTCACTCCAAGAAAAATAGGAGGAGAAATTATCACTCCAAAGGTAAGACCTCACACTCTAGAAAAGATCTAAATACCATTAGATGTTACAGATGTGATGAGAAAGGTCACATATCCAAATTCTTCCCTAACAAAAGAAATCTAAGGAAGAAGGGAAACAAGAGAACACATCATGCCCATGCTGTAGAGGACGATGAACCTTCCACAAAGAGAATCAGACAAGAGAGTGATGACTCTTCAGGTGAGGATGAATATGTTCTAATCTCTGCTCTCATGGGAACTGTTTCACATGGAAGCAATGATTGGCTTATAGACAGTGGTGCTTCCAAGCAGAGGGGTCCTTTTTGTATCATTCATGTTTAGAGAGTCTGAACGATTATAGAAGAAGACTCCAGAGGGGTCCTTTTTGTAAGATTTAGTCCCTAAGGCCCGAAAAAGTATAAATTCATACCTTAGGGAACTCTTCTAGTCATGATTGATTGGATTGTTCCTTTTTTCATAAATACTCCTATCCAAACCCAAAAACAGATAACCTACCATCAGATGGATGACTCTTCAAATACTTTAACGAGCGTGAAGAAGACAAGATCACTCGACAATCTTTTCATATTTAGGGATCCTGAAAAGAGTTTAAAGAGAACTCCATGAGGTTTCTTTATAGAATGTCACTTTTTACGAGCCTAGAAAGAATCAGAAATGGACTAGACAATCTTTTCGTGTTTAAGGAGACTGAAAAGGAGGTGAAAAGAAGACTCCATGAAACTTCTTTACACAATGTCAACTTTTTACGAGCCTGGAAAGAAACTAAAATCGACTCGGACCTTTGATACTAGGTTTTAAAGAGCATGAACAAAGTGACGTAATAAATGCTCATTGACCTTTTCCGTTTTATGAAAGTGAGAAAAAGCCATAAACAAACTTCCAAAGCTTTTTACTATAGTTCTCTTATCCTGCAATCGACTCAGAAACAAGTGTTAAATGCATTTATAACTAGCATTAAGGGATTACGACAGATAAACTTTGATAAAAATATAATTTTATATCAAAACTATAGTATGTCAGACCCAAAAATGCTTATATAAGTTATGTAAATAGTAAAAAATCAAATCATTTCACTATTTACCCATAGCGGAGAGCATTTGGAGCACTTTCTTAGCCAGATCTTCAACAACTGATACCGGGAGTTCCCACCGTTCGTTTTTAGCATCGTCAGTTGTAGGTAATAGCTAAAACCCTATTCTTTCATTTCATAGTGTTTATTTTGAGTTTTGGCGGGGTTTTGGGCTCATATGGAAAGCCCCTAAAACCTTAAAAGCGGGCACTGCGCCTACCCCTTGTGGGATACGCGGTACCACCCGAGAACCGTGCCTATAACATAGTTGACAGGAGGTGCCACCACTTGTCTCCAATGGTGCACAGGCGGTGCCGGCTGTGGAGATTTCAAACTAATAGCATGAGCAATATAAAGTCATTTTTTTTATTTTTAATGATTGAAGATAATTCTAATGCATGCTATGATTTTTTTGACAGGTCTTGGTAGCTCAAAACATGGTGATATGGAAAGAAAGAACACATGACAATGATGATTCTTTTCCTGAGAGAAATGCGGGTTGTATTGCCACATTATGAGACTGTGGGCTTCTAAAGTTCTTTCGGACCCTAAGCATGGTGTCACACGAGTGGTTACTCGAACACATACTATGGATGTGGAATCCAAAGCAGCAGTACTTCGAGGTGGGGGGCCATATTCTTACAGTGGAAGTAGAGGATATCTACTTCTTGATTGGTCTCTCGAGGCAGGGTACCCCCATCTCACTGATAGGTTCCCGTGGAGGGGATATTACCACTCGAGAGCTTATAGATTGTCACTGTGTTCCAAGGATGAGGACATCGGGGAATAAAATCCCCATCAAAGCAATGACGGATGGGACCCTACAGACCGTCCTATTTACTATGCAGACGGTGGCTAGGAGTCAGGGTGTGCACCATGCTTCTAGGGCACACATGATGTATGCCATAGAGGCCATGGAACCCACGATATTCAACTGGGTGGAAGCCATGCTTCCAATATTCAAATATTAGCTGACTAAGTGTCGATAGGGAGAGCTAAAGTAGTTTGGATTTGGCTCCATTTGAGCCTGCTTCTTCTTCAAGTGGGTTCCACAGATGAGACCTCGGGTGGTCTTCCATATTTTGAGAGCGTGGGACCCCTGTATGCTAAGGTGGGTCCAAGTCATGGCTCATACAACAGCAGGTAGGGGAAGGGTGAATTTCGGTGACCCATTCTTCAGATGGCTTTGAGATCAGATCCTCATGTTTGAGGATTATGCTTACACAGGTACAAACTTCACTGGAGATCCTGACCCACCACTCCCACCTGGTGGATAGTGGGGTGACATTGATAAGCAACAAGAAACTCTAAAATGGATAAAATGTTTTTTATGTTTTTAATGTTTTATATTTTTTATGTTAAGTGACGAGACCTGTATATTCTCATCCAGATGTTGGAGCAACATGACCTGGAGGAGCTTCTCCATTGGACATGTGAGTTGGATCCCACTTTGTACCACAGGGTGATGATATCATCAGGGAGCTAGAGGAAAACTTGTTGATGTATTTGTAACTTTGGAATTTATTCATCTATGTATCTTATGTATTGTAACCCGATGTTTATCCAGGATGTATCTATAATGTAATTGAGTCATGTTGTCATGCCTCGATGTTCCAATCAGGAGAATCAATAATGTAAACAATTCATTTCAAGTCATAGTGAGTAACCCTCCGATTGTCTAAGGGTTAAAGTCCCCACAGTTCTGGGGCACTAGGGTTATTAGACTCTCCTAGTAGAGGTCGGCCCTGGTAGGGTTTTAGTCATGTTGGGTTTAGTATAAATAGAGAACTGGAGTCTCTATTTATCACACAACTCATCCACACTCAAGTGTGCCACATAGTTGAGGAAGGAGAAGAAACTAGGGCTAGATAAGAAGAAGATTACCGTTGTCAGGAGATCACTTACTGTTTTGGGGATTTTACTGTTTTGGTGCTGATTCTATCTCTAAGGAAGTTGCAGGGTTTTCTCCATTTATGGTTTCCCCGAGGATAAACACTGTGTTCATTGTCTCTTGTGTTTGATTGTTGTGCTTGTTATCCTCTCTAGTAAATATCCTAATATAATACTAGCTTAATAATGAAATTCTAACATGGTATCAGGGCTTACCTAAGAAGAAAACACTATGCAGCTGCGGGAACCAGGGCTTCCTAGTTTGTGGATCTTCCTCCATAGATTTTCAGCAAAAGTAAGGGGGAATAAATCTCCTCCCTAGGGCAGATCTTTCTGTCGAAGCAGAATCCAATTTTGAGGTTTTTCATTTTTGGACCCAACACTGTTGCCGAAAATTAGGGTTTTTCATAGAAGAGGAAATTTTTAGTGAGCCCAGTCTTGGATTGATCTCCTCCCAAAAATTGAAGTTATGAATAAATTTCAAGGCATTTGGGTGAACAGATCTCCGAAAAATCAAAACCCTAATTTGCTACTAAACCAGCACTACAGGATTTTAGATCAAGTTTCAGATCCGATTTATTAAACCTGGTAAGATCTAAATCTTTTGTATTTCCATTTGAGGTTCTCAATTTAAGATGTCTCATCATACCAAGCTTGAAGAAAAGCTTGAGGGAGCTGATAACTTTTGAGCTTGGAAGTATAGGATCTCCCTAGTCCTAGAAGAGAATGAATTAGACTCCTATATCAATGAGGAGGTTCCAGTTCCAGAGGGAGATGAGGCTAAGGCCTTGCATAAGAAGAAGTTGGTTATGGAAAAGAGAATCATTGTTGATTCTATCAAGGATAATCTCATACCACAGGTGTCCTCCCTTAAGACACCTAAAGCTATGTTTGATGCCCTAACCAAATTGTTTGAAGGGAAGAACATTAATAGAAAGATGACCTTGAGAAACCAATTGAAGAATGTGAAGGTCCAGAATGCTGAGACTATTTAGTCTTACTTTACAAGAGTTTCTTAGATCAAAGAGCAGTTAGAAGAAGTAGATGAAGAAATGGAAAATGCAGAGATTGTGATGACCACCTTGAATGGTCTCCCTAGATCATGGGACTCTTTCATTCAAGGAATATCTGCGAGAAAGAAGTTAGTCAAGTTCAGCAGGCTATGGGAAGAATTCTCTCAAGAAGAAGCTAGGATAGCAGCTCAAGAAGAGAATATGGGTAGTGAAGATCAAGCCCTCACAATTCACTCCAAGAAAAATAAGAGGAGAAATTATCACTCCAAAGGTAAGACCTCACACTCTAGAAAATATCTAAATACCATTAGATGTTACAGATGTGATGAGAAAGGTCACATATCCAAATTATTCCCTAACAAAAGAAATCTAAGGAAGAAGGGAAACAAGAGAACACATCATGCCCATGCTGTAGAGGACGATGAACCTTCCACAAAGAGAATCAGACAAGAGAGTGATGACTCTTCAGGTGAGGATGAATATGTTCTAATCTCTGCTCTCATGGGAACTGTTTCACATGGAAGCAATGATTGGCTTATAGACAGTGGTGCTTCCAAGCACATGACAAGATTCAAAGAATCATTTGTAAATCTATATGAACATGAGTCACCCCACAAGGTGAAACTTGGGGATGACTACCAGTATCCAATAAAAGGTAGTGGTGAATCCTTCTATAAACTAGACTTTGGAAAATCTTTGAAGATGAATAATGTATTATTTGTTCCAGGATTAAAGAAGAACCTCCTCTCCATATCTGCATTGGATGCAAAAGGAATGAGGGTTGCTTTTGTAGATGGCCAAGTTCTTATGTGGCCAAAAGGAAATACTTTTGACGATGCAATTGTGATCGGAGAAAAAGAAGGAGGCCTATACAAGTTGAAGGGCCAACCAGATCAAGATTTGGTTCATGACACAGTAGAACCAAATGAACTATGGCATAGAAGGCTTACACATGTGAATTATAGAGCACTACCACTTGCAAACAAAGCTGTTGAAGGTCTTCCAGAAATACAAGCAAAACATGAAGGGGTCTGCAAAGGATGTGCGAAAGGAAAGAATACAAAGAAGAAATTTCCAAGCTGCGAAAGTAAAGCAAAAGGAATCTTGGAAATCATCCACTCCCATGTATACGGACCAATGTCATCAAGCTCACTAAGCGGGTATGTGTACTATGTCTCTTTTATTGATGACTTTTCTAGGAAGACATGGATTTACTTCATGAAGAATAAAGATGAAGTGTTTAGCAAGTTCAAGGAATTCAAAGCCTTGATCGAGAACCAGACTGAAAAGAAGATCAAGACTTTTCGATCAGATAATGGCGGAGAATTAACTTCAAATGAGTTCAAGGAACTATGTAAGGACTCAGGGATTAAGAGGGATTTGTCCACTCCTTATAATCCAAAACAGAATGGGGTTGCAGAGAGGAAGAATAGAACCATCATGGAAGATGCAAGAGCTATGCTTCATGATCAAGATCTTCCTATGTACCTTTGGGCAGAAGAATCCAGAATAGAATTGTATGTACAGAACCATACTCCACACAGAGTACTTGAGAACAAGAATTCTAAAGAAGTATTCTATGGAAAGAAACCAGAAGTCAACCATCTCAGAATATTTAGTTGTCCTATGTACATACACATTCCAAAAGAGAAGAGGACAAAATTAGATCCTTCAGGAAAGAAGGGTATATTTGTGGGATACTCTGAAAGCTCGAAGGCTTACCGAATATACTTCCTAGGATTCAAAAAGATTGACATCAGCAGGGATGTAACATTTGACAAAGATTCATCCTACATCAAATCCAAAAAGAAACCTGCTAAAGAACCTGAAGAAGCAGAAGCTCCCAGAATTCATGATACAATCATGAACGAAGAAACTCAAGAAGAAGATGGAGAATTTGAAGAACTACAAAGACCTATACATCCACCACAGGAGAAGAATCCTCACAAGAGGAAACCTGCTTGGGTACGAAAGATTATCAAAGGTGCGGAAATATATGGGGTTCTAGAAGAGAATCTTAGAGAAAGAAAGAGGACCAGATCCTGTTCCAGTTACGTAGCTTTACTATGTGAATTCATTGATAAAGAACCTTCCAAGTATGAAGAAGCGACAGAAAAGAAAGAATGGAAGGATTCGATGATCAAAGAGTATCAGCCGATCATGAATAATGATGTTTGAGATGTTGTCCCAAGACCAGAAGGGAAGTCAGTAGTAACTTCCAAATGGATCTACAAGATCAAGCATACTGCAGACGGTAGCATTGAAAAGTATAAGGCAATATTTGTGGCTCGGGGGTTCTCCCGGAAAGAAGGAATAGAATATGAAGAAATCTTTGCACCTGTAGCTAGATACACTTCCTTTAGATCCGTACTTGCTCTGGCTGCAGTGATGAAATGGAAGATACACCAAATGGATGTCAAGACTTCCTTCTTGAATGGTGTAGTATAAGAGGAAGTGTATGTAGAATAGCCACTCGGTTTTGAGACACATGATAGGGAGTCTCATGTGTGTATACTGAAGAAAGCCCAGTACGGTTTGAAACAGGCACCCAGGACATGGTACGGTAGAATTGACAGCTTTCTATCCAGTTTGGGCTTTACCAAGAGTAAAGAAGATTCCAACCTTTACTACAAGGTGGAAGGTGGCAACTCGGTGATACTTCTACTATATGTAGATGATCTGTAGGGATGATTTTAGGGGCGAATTTTATCCCAGTGGGCTATTTTTCCATGTTTTTCTTCCAAAAAAGATTTGCCATTTTGCATTTTTTGAAGTCCCGTTTCGCCCAATTTTGATGGGGTAAAATTTTTTCACCCTTAAAATCACCAAATTATTATATAAACGATATAAAATCCTTGGAAATTAAAATATTTTTTGAAAAATATTGCCAGTCATTTTATAGTTGTCGTTTTAAGAATTGGTAATATTCGCCAACATTTATACACTTTTAAATAAGTATGGTTCCTTAAAATCATCCCTGATGATCTGTTTGTGACAGGTATGAATGGGTTGATTGCTGATACGAAGAGAAATATTGCTGCTAAGTTTGAGATGAAAGACTTGGGAATGATGCACTGTTTCCTAGGTATGGAGGTGTGCAGACTACAAATGGAATCTTTCTTGGACAAGGAAAGTATGCAGTAGAGATCCTGAAGAGATTTGGGATGATGGAATGCAAGTCATTGACCACACCTATGAAATCAAACCTAAAGCTATTGAGTGATGCTTCACGATGTATCGTCAGATGATTGGGTCCTTGATGTACCTAAGGAACATGAGACCATATATTTGCTTTGCTATGAACACCTTCAGCCAATACTTGACAGATCCAAGACATGTTCACTTGACTGCTGCAAAGAATATTCTGAGGTACCTAAAGGGTATGGTTGATTATGGGCTCAAATATAATGTTGATCAAAGGATTAACCTAGAAGGTTATGTTGATTCATATTGGGTAGGCAGTGCCATCGATAGGAAGAGCACTTTAGGGTGTTGCTTCAGTATGGGATCAAGTGTAATCTCATGGTTTAGTAGGAAGCAATCCCGTGTGGCACTGAGTACAACTGAAGCAGAGTATGTTGCAACCTGTTCAACTAGTTGTGAGGCAGTATGGCTGAGGAAGCTATTGTTTGATTTTTTTGATCTCCAGTTAGATGCTACTTGTATATACTGTGACAATCATAGTTGTGTAAAGTTGTTAGAGAATCCAGTATTCCATGACAAGTCGAAGCATATTGAGACCAAGTATCACTATATCAGGGATATGGTGAAGAGAGGAGTAGTGAAGCTCCAGTATGTTGCGATGGACGAACAGATAGCTAATGTGTTGACTAATCCATTGGCTAAGGTGAAGTTTGATTACTTCAGGGAGAAGCTTGGTGTTCTCCAGATCAAGGTTCCTCCCAAGAGGAAGTGATGTGTCCGTGATGTGCCCTTTTTACATGGTGAGATGATTGGTTCCTTCCATGGTCAGATGTAAGTGTTGTGCCATTCCAACATGGTGAGAGGATTGGTTCCTTCCATTGTCAATTACATGTGGATGCCACATCTAGCATGAAAAAGGGTTGGCTATGTGAAGACACATCTAGTATGAAAAAGGACTAGCTCTGTGTAGATGACACATCCAGCATGAAAAAGGGCTGGCTCTATGGAGGATCATCTAGTATGAAAAAGGACTAGCTCTGAGTAGCTGCCACATCTGGTATGAAAAAGGACCAGCTATGTGATGCCTCATCTGGTATGAAAAAGGACCAGCTCTGTGATGCCCTACCTAGTATGAAAAAGGACTAGCTCTGGGAAGGCTCATCTAGTATGAAAAAGGACTAGCTCTGAGTAGCTTCCACATCTGGTATAAAAAAGGACCAGCTCTATGATGCTTCATCTGGTATGAAAAAGGACCAGCTCTATGATGCCCTACCTAGTATGAAAAAGGACTAGCTATGGGAAGGCTCATCTAGTATGAAAAAGGACTAGCTCTGAGTAGCTGCCACATCTGGTAGGAAAAAGGACCAGCTCTGTGATGCCTCATCTAGTATGAAAAAGGACTAGCTCTTTGATGCCCTACCTAGCATGAAAAAGGACTAGCTCTGGGAAGGCTCATCTAGTATGAAAAAGAACTAGCTCTGAGTAGCTGCCTCATCTGGTTGAAAAAGGACCAGCTCTGAGATGATACATCTAGTATGAAAAAGGAATGGCTCTGTAGAGGTTTTGATGACGAGAAGAATCAAGAGATAGCACCTGTGATGATGCCCAGTGATGATCCAGATCGAATGATGATGATCCAGCAGTGATGATCCAGATCTAGTGATGATGTCCCATGATGATCCAGATCGAGAGATGATCTAGATCCGATGAATTGAATATGAAGATGACTTGGAGATGAATATGACTTGAAGACAAAGATGAATTGAAGACTCAGAGGACTTGAGATGCAGATGATGAGATGATCCAGTTGATACAGAGAAGAATACCAGTGCTGAAAATTGTGTCGAAAGAATACCTTCCTAGTTAAGAGGGAGTGTTGATGTATTTGTAACTTCGGAATGTATTCATCTATGTATCTTATGTATTGTAACCCAATTTTTATCCAAGATTTATCTATAATGTAATTGAGTCATGTTGTCATGCCCCGATGTTCCAATCGGGAGAATCAATAATGTAAACAAGTCATGTCAAGTCATAGTGAGTGACCCTTCGATTGTCTAAGGGTTAAAGTCCCCACAGTTCTGGGGCACTAGGGTTATTAGACTCTCCTAGTAGAGGTCGGCCCTCGTAGGGTTTTAGTCATGTCGAGATTAGTATAAGTAGAGAACTGGAGTCTCTATTTATCACACAACTCATCCACACTCAAGTGTAGTGCATAGTTGAGGAAGGAAAAGACACTGGGGCTAGATAAGAAGAAGATTACTGCTATTGAGAGATCACTTACTATTTTGGGTCTTTTACTATTTTGGTGTTGATTCTATCTTTGAGGAAGTTGCGGGGTTTTCTCCATTTATGGCTTCCTCGAGGATAAACATTGTGTTCATTGTCTCTTGTGTTTGATTGTTGTGATTTTTATTCTCTCAATAAAGATCCTAATATAATGCTAGCTTAGTGATGAAATTATAACAAACCTGGAGAGGTTGACCTTGGATATCCCAGATGCTTCCATTGATGACCTCTCGATGAGATATCAGAGATCCACAATGGGAGTACCGGGTCGATTCAGTAGGCTGCTACTTAGAGTAGCTCAAGCAGTGATGTGCTATCACAACCACCACTAGTGTATGAGATATGTACTGAAAGATGACAGCTTCAAGATTTTGTATAGTGATTTTTCCTGAAAGCCTACATGCTTCAAATGAGGTCTCGAGACCTATTTTTTGTAAAATTTTTGTATATATATATACAGAATTTTACCTGGTGTTTATATGTCTCAAATGGGAAATGTATTTTATATGATTTTTATGTGTCTTTAAATATTTATTTACAATGTACCATGTTTGATTCCAATGTCATGAATGGGAAATATGCCAATCTAGGATGTAATTAGCTAATGAGGTAGGAACTACATTTTGTTCCCTAGGGATATGCCTATAAGTGATGGTTTGAAATGATCTTTCTAGAAAACGTACTCTCTGGAAGAGGCAAAGGAGCACAGGGTTTCTAATGGTGTAAACATGGTTTAAATGGAAAACCATGAGTTGTGAGTCCATCAAGACTACTAGATCATGAACATCCTAAGAGGCAGCTTCAGTCAGAAGAGCGATGACTGCTTCATACTCAGTGATGTTATTAGTAGCGGGACCTATACAAACCCCTCTTGAACTGACCAAATCTTTGATTGGGGAATAGAGGACCCAAGCAGCCGAGGCAAGATTCACGGTGTGGCAGAAAGCACCATTAGCAAAGCTGTAGAAAGCCATCTGCATGACCAAAACATGGTATAAACAAATGCGGACACTAAACTCAAAACCATCTTGAAAATAATAAAAGCACACTGAAAGTCAATCAATAGACATATATACAAGATACTATCCAAGAAAGACCTAGGCATAGTACCTTTTCAGGTACAACCCATTGTGAGGTTTCCCTAAAGGGATTCCATCATAATCAACGAGCTCGTAGGCTCCTTTCTCTAACACCTTAGAAATAACAAAAGGTATGTACCACATGGAATCGAACTTACCCATCCCTAGTTTTTCATATCTATGATCATAATTTAAGACTAGGTCACCCTCGTTAAAGACACAAGGTTGGATGGATTTATCATACTGTGCCTTGATGTGTTTCTTATGTGCCTCATTAGCCAAGGAAACATCTCTCCGAGTCTTGTCAAGTTTATTCAAGTACAAAATCTTTCTTCCTCTACGGAATTGTCTAGGAGAAGTTCAACGGCAAGTTGTAAAGATGGAATCTGACATTGAATTGGTAAAACAACTTTGAGTCCATAGACAAGCTGGAATGGCATGAAACCAGTGGTTTTTTTCACAGAAGTCCGATAATCCCAAAGAGCGGAGAAAAGAATGTGGTGCTAGTTGGATTTATGATCTCCAACCATCCAACAAAGCATAGTTTTCAAAAATTTGTTAATGGCCTCTACCTGACCATTAGCTTGTGGATAATATGGTGTAGAGTTTTCATGGCAAAAACCTAGCTTGGCACTTAGTTCCTTCATCATTTGATTATGAAAATGGGATCCATGATTAGTAACGATGGACTGCGGAACTCTAAATCTAGCTATGATATGATTGAACAAGAAGAGAGTGGCAGTATTACCATCTTGTGCATATGTAGGCATGGCCTCAACCCATTTTGTGAAATAATCAATGGCTACGATGATATAACCATGCCCCCTAGCTGAGGTAGGATTACAATGCATGAATTCAATCCCCCATTTGGTGAATGGGCCAATGGAAATGACGGGGTGTAGTGGAGCAGGATGGGTGCGCTTTTTAGGATAAAAGTGTTGACAAGGTGGGAATTTCTTAATAGCCTGATGACAGTCTTTGAAGACAGAAGGCCGGAAATAGCCAGCGTGAAGGATTTTCTGAGCTGTAGCCATCCCAGATAAATGACCGCCTCATGCTCCCAAGTGGCCATCATTCAACACATTCTTAGCCTCCTCATGGGTGAGGCATCGCTGGAGAATTGAGTCAATCCCACGTCTATACAAGGTATCATTTAGGATGAGATAGTATTTTGCGTGGTGATAGATACGACGGCGATCATCACGGGATAAATGTAGCTGAAATCATTGTGTTTGGAGATAAATAAGCAAATCTCCATACCAAGGATTGGTAGTGCTAATCAAGAACATGAATTCATCCGAAAATGAATCACTGGGCTCAGATTCCATCAAAGCAGAGGGAATATCACGCATAAGGTTGGCAAAGACCAAGGATTTCTTTGATGTGGTTTTGGAAAATTACAGATCAAATTCCTAAAGTATGACTATCCAACAGGAGTATTTTCCCTCGAGCACCTGACAAGTGAGGATGTGATACATCGGGTTATGATCTGCCAATACGGTGGTAGTGCAGAGCAGAATGTAGTGGTGAAACTTTTGTACAGCAATGACCATGGCCAATGCTAACTTTTCCACATGTGAATAGCGAGTTTCAGAATCCATGAGATTCTTACTGGCATAATAAATCATGTGCTCCTGACCATGGATATTTTCCTACACTAAAACCATAGCGATGGTGGTAGATGAGGCAGCAATATACAAGAGAAAGTCCTTTGAATAATCCAGGGGGTGTATCATAGGTGAATTAGTAAGAGCGTGCTTAATATTATCAAAGGTGCATTGGGATTGGTCATCCTAGAAGAATGGAGTGTTCTTCTTGAGGAGACGCATATAACCGTGTGTTTTCTCTGTGAAATTGCACATGAAATGACAGAGAAATTTTGCCTTCCCTTGCAAACTTTGGAGTTCCAGGGGATTAGTTGGGGCTAGTAAATCTAAAATGGCAGCAATTTTTAAAGGATCAATCCAGATGCCATCTTTGGATACCACAAAAACTAGAAGATGTCTCGTCTCAATGAAAAACACACATTTATGTGGATTGAGTTGTATATTATAATGACAACATCTCAAGAATATATCTCTAAGATGACCAGGGTGGTCCTCCCATCAGTGTGAATGAGCAGGGAGGTCATTAAGGTACGGTTCAATAATATGTTTAATATCATGAAACTCATAGGACATTGCACACTGGACCGTGGCTCCAGCATTTTTTAAGCCAAAAGGTAACTTCTTATATGCAAATGTTCCCCATGGGAAAATAAATGTTGTCTTATGCTGATCGGAGGGTAATATCTCAATCTGATTATAGCCAGAGAAGCCATCCATAAATGAAAAGATGACACTTCCAGTACAATTGTTGATAATCTGATCGATGTGCAGAGTAGGAAAGTTGTCCTTAGGACAAGATTTATTCAAATCCCTAAAGTCGATATAGACTCTAATGGTGCCCTGCCTTTTATTGATAGGGACAACATTCAATACCCATTTTGTTAGGGGTACAAGATAAATAAACCCATCTTTGAGAAGTTTCTCAATTTTAGCTTTAATAGTTATAGCCTTTTGAGGATGGACTTGCCTTAGTTTTTTCCTGATAGGTTTAGCCGTGGAATAGGTTTTAATCTCATGGACCACAATGGATGGGTCAATCCCCAACATCTCTTTGTAAGACCAGGAAAAAAAATCACATAATTCTTTGAAAAGTGCCTTATAGGCTTCAGATTCATCTACCAAGCAGTTATGCCCAACATGAACATGCTCGATAGTATTAGGATTGGCTGATATGTCAATTGGATTCATCTGAGTAATGTTGTAAAGGTTTCCTTCAGAATCTGTATCTTGCAAAAATATAGGACTTTGGGGTACGTTGACAATATCAGTAGGAAATAAGGATGAAAAATCATGGCTAACCAAACTGGTGTTGGGGAGGAACATGGATCTATGATGGTGATCCTCCCAAATGGACTCATCCATATTCATGATCTCCATAATGGACTCATCAGAAGGGAAAGTCTCAAAGAGATAATCTAGAACAGGAAGAGAATGATCTAACTAGTACAATAGATGGTAAGGATCCGAAACCACTAGATGAAGGTCATCTGTGTGATCATCAGAAAAGGTTTGAATGGTGTCATACAGTGCTTTGTGTGAAATTAACAACTTGTTTACCCTTAGGCTCATAATCAAATGAGGTGAACATATGGACTGTCATGGTATCCATGTTAGGAGGAGTGGATGGAAAAATCCCCATAAGGGATCAATACTTCAACATGCCTACCCCAATCGGCTGGTAAGGAGGAGGGGCCTGGACTAACATGGGGATGTTATTAGCCATGGAGGTAGTAACATCTGACATACATAAATCAAGCTAGTCAATAGTAACAATTCTCCCTAGATGCAGAAATTGGACTGTTCAAAATATTGTTGAGGCAACAGCAGTCATGGCATAGAATCAATTTCTTCCTAGAAGGAGGTTGTAATCTAAGGGGGCATATACCACTTCTACTTGAATGGAAACAATTCCCCCCCCCAGATCGACCGCTAGGGCTTATATGAGACCATGGGGTTGAAAACCCCATCCATGAAAGGATTTAAGGGTCGTAAGTGATGTTACAAGCTCGAGAGAGCCGAGAGCCTTCCAACAAGACAGATAAAAAACTGAGGTCAAAGCTCCTTCATATAGTACCGTTCGAAAAAATTTCTTTCCCACTACTTTTGTAATGATCTGAAAATCAAGTTTATGTGGTAATTTAGGTTTATAGTTCTCAACATTGAAATGAATCAAGTTAGTATTATCTGGGTCTAAACCTCCTAATGCTGCCAACAAGTTTTTGTGCTGTGTAGGGAAACTTTGGAGTAATTCTAAGGTAGACATTTCACAAGGTTCCTGAGTGAGATATTCAACCACATTATACAATTGAGCAGCTTGGGCATTAGGGTTAAATACTGCCTTCCGAAGAGTGCTCTTAGGTGGATGCAAAATCATGTCAAGAGTAGGCTTCTCGATAGATAAGGGGACGGTAGACGAGGATTCCGAAGAACTAGTAGAGGGAGCTTTCCCTGAAGAAAAATGATCTTCTTTCTTATCTGTGGGTTTGTCATAATTCTGACTTCAAGTTTGTAGATTGATGGTATCTGAGGACATCATACGAATCTCCTCTGATGAACTAGAGTTACCTCGGTTAGACATGTGGTCTATCAGTTGTTGTTGAGAGGGAAAAGGATCCGTAAGTACTGTAGGTGCGGGATTGGACTTCAGAAACTGGGAGATTTCATCCTGATGAGGAAAATCCTTTGAAAAATGGTCACCTACACATAGCAGATAGGGATATTTTTCCTTTCTTTTCCCTGTATTGTTATCCCTGTTGGTTGGTCTTGGAGTCTCCTCTTGGTTTCCAGGTTTTTTATTTCTATTTTTACCTTTCTTTTTATTATTACCCGAGGTTTGAGTACTTTGAATAGAGTTGACCTTGATGAAAACCTTAGGAGTCGAAGGAGTAGGGGTGGCAGTTTGGGTTTGTTTGGCAGGTTTCGCTACTGACAAGGACTGGATTGAAACAACAATCCCATCAACAGGTACTTCTGCTGGTGGCTTGGCGGGATCGGTACTTGGATGAGGAGCTTGAGGAATCAAGTCATAAAGAGTTCTAGACTAGAAATAGACCAAGTCTAGATACTGGGCTTGACTAATATCCTTCTCTTTAGTAACGGCACTACCCATAACCACATCCTGGGCAATAGGAGGCAACAAGGATTTGGTAAACCAATTAGCTAACAACTAATACAACATAGGGGCCTTAATAAGCCTTCTACACCTTATCCACTCATGAATATGATCGGATATGTGAGTGGAGTTGTTCTATCACAGAGAATTTAAAAGATCAGTGCCCATTTCATAACGAATAGGAAGCTGAAAGTGTGTAAGAAACATGGTTGCCAACGAGCCAAAATCCACAAACGAATGTTGTGGTAGTTCAATGTACCTCTTCGTGGCTGTACCGGTCAAAGTTAGCTTAAAGAGTCATAACCAAATGGAGTCATCCATGAGGGAGTTTGAAGAACACCACAAATGGAATTTCTTAACATGGCTCTTCGAATAATCTTCCTACTTCCCATCGAACTTTGGGATATCTGATGGTAACTTTACTGGAATAGGAGGCCATGAGGGATTGTGTCGAATGGGGTCATTAATCAACTTGGACAAGTCAGGTAAGTCCAAAGTTGCTAGGAAAGGTAAATGCCGATTGGGTTGCACATACTGGTAATATTGATATGTCATTTAATTACTAGTAGGACCATAAGTGGACTGAAAAACGGGTTGTTGTGAAGAAGAACTACCAAAAAATCCACCCGCAGGGGGTTGATTTCTAGGATCATGACCGCTAGGATGACTAGGGCCTCCAGGAGGAGGACCACTAGGGCCACAAGAACCACCAGGACCATCAATACCACTAGGATCACTAGGACCACCAGGACCACCAGGAGGCAGACCACTAGACCCTCCACAGCCATGAGGAGGTAAACCTCTAGAGCCTTTGGAACCACTAGGAAGAGGGCTACCAGACCCTCCAGAGCCATAAGGAGGAAATCCACATGTTCCCCCGGGACCACCAGGACCACTAGGACCATAAGGAGGAAATTTTATAGATCCTCTAGTACCATTAGGCCCCCCAGGGGGAGGACCTCCATAAGGCAGTCCTTCGGCACCTCCTGCAGTATGTATAGGTATCCCCCCCATAGCTGGCATGTAAGACTAGTTGGGTTGGCCCCATGGCATAAAAGTGTTACTAGAGTACGGAATTCCAACATAAGGTATCCCTATAGGATTGGGTGGATGAATAATATTACCTACAGGTATGTGATAACCATAACCTCCAGAATATTGAATGGTTACAGGTTGTACCCCTGAGGGCCGGCCTTAACTAGGTGGGGTATTAACCACATTAGTATGGGTGGTAGGGACATAAATTGTAGATGGTTCTAAATTAGAGGTCTATCCTTGACTAGGTACAATTCCGGTTTCAGATAATGTAGGTCATGTCGGGGGTTTCCCCCCAGCACTAGAAGGTACAGACAAAATGGGAATTGAAGGTTGAGCCCCAGGTGCAGAAGACCTGGGTGGATTAGGAATAGACATAATATGGAAGGTGGTGGAGGTGGTATTTTGACCTGGGTTATGGGGTGTTATTGGACGATCTATAATCGATTCGGGTCTCATAGAATCGGCCAATGAACGATATCCCACAGGAACAGATGTGGAACGTGATGGTGTCAAGCCCAATAGGTCATCTATTTGCTTGTTAATATATTATGCATGGAGAATGGCAGCATGGTATCGCCTACGTTCTTATTCATCTTCAGAAGATTTTAAACAGGTGCCAAATGAGGCAATGGCTTGTCCTACAGGGGTATCCCAAAATGGATCATTGGGACCAAAATCCAGATGGGTAGTATCATCAACATGACCTTCTGTGGGAGAATGGAATGAGGTATTTCCCCAAGAAGGATGTTGGACCAAGAGAGGCGAGTGTGAAGAATATGGTCCTCCACTTTTAGAAACCACATTATCTCCCACTTGGGAGGTGGTAGCAGCTCCTTGGTCGATAGCTTCCATTGGATTTTCTCCTGAACCAAGAATAAAATTAGGTGGAAAGCCCCATACTCTTCTGGACTGTCTTAACTCAACTATTTTGTACAGTTCCTATCTAACCTAGGGTCTGAAAATCTAGAAAACACACCAAAAAAATTCCCTACACAAGCTATAGGTCAAAATAAGCACACTTAAAATGATAAGAGGGGTTCAAAAAAGTTAGGTCTCTCACTAGGATTGTCAAGAAGGTGCCACTCGCAATATACCTCAAGGGTACGTGCGTAGTAATCTCCCTGAACATTGTTTTCAGTGTATGGCTCCAAGCAAGACGTCCAAAGGCATTTTCTCAGATGGATAGCGTATCCTAGTGGGGTCTCCTGATATACTCAAGGTACATCGGAGCTCGAATCGGTAGTAGTGATGTCTAATGCATAGCCGTACACAAGGGGCCTTCCGATATACAATCAAGTGCGTGAAGTACCTTTATATATACCTCAAGGTTACTTGAAAGAACCACGCGAGTTTCGGAATGTAATGAGGACAAATAACGACAGCTCCTACGTTTAACGATGCCCGAGCACGTCTCTAACCTATCACTCCAATTGCTACGTAAATTTTAACCTATAACTACTGTTGATTTTAAAGTGGATGGTTAGGTGAATGCATGATGTTTTGACAGAAAAGTAAAACCATGCAGTATGCTTATGCAAAAATATTTTACTTTACCGTTCAGTATGCCTACTTATGGGAGGGAAGGAGAGTATTTTCTTTCATTTCAAAACCAAAAATACTTCAAATCAACAGTCTTGAACAAAAAATCAAAGACAAGCAACACTTTCCAAACTGATTTCTCTTTTATGAAAGCAATAAAAAGGGGGAGAATATATTTTCCTAAAAGAAAAACAAGAAGCACACTACATGCAAATGCACTCTATTTTTTCAATTTTCTCTTAAAACATAGGCAAATCTAACTTAAAACTACCATATTTTTTATTTTGATTGAGATAGTACTAAATGAATAAGATACGAAAGAACATGAAGAGCCTAAAATCTTGTAAAGCTAATCAAAGATCTAATGTCTAATGCTCAATGATGATAACCTAGTCTCAGTAAAAAAAAATCTTTTTTAAAGGAAGGAAAAAGAAGTTCTCTATGCAAACAAGAAATAAAACTAAGATGCTAATAAAAGGTTCTTCTTTTAGTCTATATAATAGAAATGAAAAGAGATCTTACTAACACCCTAAGCTTTTCAAAAAACAATAAATCCTTTTGCAAACACAACCAACAAGCATAGACGTAGATGAACAATCAAAAAGTCTAGTCTAGCTTTTGAATTTCCCAATCAAACCAATTTTAAACCATAAAATTTCAAGCCACAAGCATCAAATTCTGTCACACAAGCCTGACAGTGCAGGATTGAAAGCAAAACAACTCAAATTTTTACAAAAAATGAGGAAAAGAAGGTCTTGGAATGATTCCTACCCAGCACCGCGCATCTCTAGTGTTGACAGGGTGGTTCTATCCCATCACCGCTTCTTGCCAATGGGATACAGGCGATGGCATGACGTGCTGCCCACTCTATTCAGGTGGTGGCATCACTCCTCATACACTGTATGGGCATGGTTCCCTGTAGAAAACCAAAACACAAAGAGAACTATAGATCAATTCAGAAATAGACTAGATCAAGGTCAAAACTACTAGATTGAGTATAAAAACAGAGCATAAAAGGTCAAAATGATTAAGATCTAAATAGATCTGAAAGTTTCAAACCTAAATAGACTAAGTCATATAGCACATCTGACTGAAAAGAGTTGGAGAAGGAGCCTAGATTCAGACAAGAGTTGAAGAACTGAGGAAGATCAAAACAACCAATACATATATATATTCCCTAGCGGAGTCGCCATATTTGTTAGATAGAATATTTCACCTTCTGTGGACAGTAAGGTGTTCCACTAGTCTGAATGGTTCAGATCGAGAACAAATGAGGGGAAAAAAGTTGAATACCCTCCTTGGACACCATAGATACCTGGAATGTGATGCTTTGATAGTAACCATCTGTACCTGCAATTAGATTAAACACACAAACACATCAAAGCTGCTAGAATATAATCTACTGATCCATGTTAGTGACTAAGGAATCTAAAAACATACATGTGAAATCATACAACAACTGTAATTTGGGAGGGAAATCAACTTTGCATTAAGATTAAATGGAGAAGTTTACAACCAGTTAAGCCTTAGTGTTGACATGCATATCCATGAAACCAAACACTCTCATCCCCATAATATCGTACTTTTTCTCTCTATGCTCTTCAATGGCTTGGGCCAATTAATCAATCCAATAGCATAACAATACTTTAAGAGTACCCCCTCTCAACCATGGACATGAGATTTTATTTATAAGGCTTAATGGATAGGTATGGTTGAGAGATTAGTGGATGAGGTGGCCTCTAAGATCTTAGGATGAGGGATCTTGAGCTCAACTGACCCACAATGATAGGGATAAGGGAGGAAATGAGGTTCGTCATCTAGAAGCCTTGAGAATCTTCTCTTTTTCCCATTTTACCCAAGGTACTGCTTTTCTCGTTCAATGACAAAGAGGTTCAGGTAAGAAACGCTTATGGACTAAGGGCATAAGCGGTGGCACCGCTTGTGGATAACAAGGGATAGCCAGTGCGAGCAAGGTACCTCTCTTGGGAAAAGGGGAAAGCACGGTGCTGAGAATTTTTGTCAAAGATTGACAAATGGTATGAGTTTCCACTCCAAGTGAAGGGATTAAGTGTTAGTTTTTCATCACATTTAAGCTAGCATTATGTTAGGATCTTTTCACTGAGAGAATAACAAGCACAGCAATAACATAAGCACATCACATGAGACAAGAGACGCAAAGAGTTTTGATAGGGGAAACCATAAATGGAGAAAACCCCTCAACTTCCTCTAAGATAGTATCACCACAAGATGTGAAACCCAAAACAGTAAGATGACCTCCCAACACAATAGTAGCCTTCTGTCTTTTGTCAAGCCAAAGTATTTCCTTCTCCAAAGGTGTGCCACACTTGAGAGAGCAAGTGATGTAATTCACAAGTGATAAATAGAGAGACTCTCACTCTCTATTTATATTCTTCCGTTGACTTGAAGTGCACTCAACCATGTAGGCTTAACTTACAATTACTTACTTGAGCCTACACCTTAATTAGTGTATAATAACCCAAGTGCCCCTAAACTGTGGGGACTTACCTAATGACTTGACAAGACTTGTTTACATTAATAATCCTCCCGACCGGAACATCAGGGTAAGACAATATGACTCAAATACATAATAGAAACATCCTGGAATAAACATCGGGTTACAATATATAAAATACATATAAGAATACATTCCGAAGTTACATATACATCAACACTCCCTCTTAACTAGGAAGGTATTCTTTCGACACAATTTTCAGCACTGGTCTTCTTCTCTGTATCACTGGATCATGTTCATCTTCAAGTCATCTCTATCATCAAGTCTTCTTCATCTTCAAGTCATCTGGATCTGGATCATCTCTCGATCTGGATCATCATAGGACATCATCACAGGATCTAGATCATCAGTCGATCTGGATCATCATCATTGAATCTAGATCATCACTCGATCTGGATCATCATCACTGGACTGGATCTGGATCATCACTGCTAGATCTGGATCATCACTCTATCTGGATCTCTCGGAGTCATCATAACTGGATCTAGATCATAGCTCGATCTGGATCTCCTCTGGTCATCATCATGTGTGTACTATCTCATCATAGGAAGTTCTACAGAGCCAGCCCTTTTTCATACTGGATGTACCATCTCAGAGCTAGTCCTTTTTCATACTAGATGAGGCATCACAGAGCTGGTCCTTTTTCATACCAGATGTGGCATCCACTTCAGAGCTAGTCCTTTTTCAAACTAGATGAGTCTTCCCAGAGCTAGTCCTTTTTCATACTAGATGAGGCATTACAGAGCTGGTCCTTTTTCATACCAGATGTGGCATCCACTTCAGAGCTAGTTCTTTTTCAAACTAGATGAGTCTTCCCAGAGCTATTCCTTTTTCATACTAGATGAGGCATCACAGAGCTGCTCCTTTTTCATACCAGATGTGGTATCACAGAGCCAGCCCTTTTTCATGCTGGATGTGGCATCCTGCCCATGGAAGGAACCAATCCTCTCACCATGTCACTGCCCTTACATCTGACCTGCTCATCAGAATGGCGGTAGCCCTTACATCTGTCCTACTCGACAGAATGGCCGGCACTCACATCTGACATGGAAGGAACTAAATCCTTTAGCCATGAACAGAATGGAACTTCCATTACATCTAACCTGCTCGTCAGAATGGAGGTAGCCCTTACATCTATCCTACTCAACAGAATGGTTGGCACTCACATCTGACATGGAAGGAACTAAATCCTTTAGCCATGAACAGAATGGCACTGCTCTTACATCTGACCTGCTCGTTAGAATGGCGGTAGCCCTTACATCTGTCCTACTCGACAGAATGGCCGACACTCACATCTGACATGGAAGGAACTAAATCCTTTAGCCATGAATAGAATGGCACTGCCCTTACATCTAACCTGCTCGTCAGAATGGCGGTAGCCCTTACATCTGTCCTACTCGACAGAATGGCCAGCACTCACATCTGACATGGAAGGAACTGAATCCTCTCACCATGACAGAATGGCTCAGCCCTTACATCTGACCTCCTTGTTAGAATGGCTATGGATCTCTAGCACTCATATCTGACATGGAAGGAACTGAATCCTCTCACCATGACAGAATGGCTCAGCCCTTATATCTGAATTGCTCTTCAGAATGGATTTGGGAATCATCACTTTCCCTAGGAGGAAGCCTCGATCTGTAGAACACCAAGTCTCTCTCTGAAGTACTCGAACTTCAGCCTAGCCAATGGCTTCATCAATACATTAGCTATATGTTCCTCCGTCGCAACATACTGGAGCTTCACTGCTCCTCTCTACACCATATCCCTGATATAGTGATACTTGATCTCGATATGCTTCGACTTGTCATGGAACACTAGATTCTCTGACAACTTCACGCAACTCTGGTTGTCACAATGTATACAAGTAGCATCTAACTGGAGATCAAATATATCAGATAGTAGCTTCCGCAGCCATACTGCCTCACAACTAGCTGAACAAGCTGCGACATACTCTGCTTCAGCTGTACTCAGTGCCACACAGGGTTGCTTCCTGCTAAACCAAGAGATCACACCTGATCCCATACTGAAGCAACATCCTGAAGTACTCTTTCTGTCGATGGCACTGCCTGCCCAATCTGAATCAACATAACCTTCTAGGTTAATCTTCTAATTCGCATCGTGCTTGAGCCCATAATCAATTGTACCCTTCAGGTACTTTAGAATATGCTTTGCAACTATCAAGTGAAAACTCCTCGGATCTGTCAAGTACTGGCTCAAGGTGTTCACAACAAAGCAAATATCTGGTCTCATGTTCGTCAGGTACATCAATGACCCAATCATCTGGCGATACATCATAGCATCAACCGACTCTGATGAAGCATCACTCAATAGCTTCAGGTTTGATGCCATAGGTGTGACCATAGCCTTGCAGTCCATCATCCCAAATCTCTTCAGGATCTCTACTGCATACTTCCCTTGTCCAAGGAAGATTCCATCCACACTCTGCCACACCTCCATACCTAGAACAATTGTGCATCGACACATAATAGGAGCATCACTGGTCTTCCGCCTTCAACCTTGAAGCAAAGGTTGGAATCCACTTTACTCTCAATAAAGCCTAGAGTCCTCAGTAATCTTCCCATCCTGTCGTACCATGTCGAACCTCAAGATATTTTGTAGTCACTCCCTCTAAAGCGGAGCATCATACTCCCTTTATCTTCCATACTCTATGTACTGAAACATTCTGTACCAGAGTGACAAGTAGCTTCCTATGCTACTAATATTCTATGTGACCATCTAGTGTATAGAATTGCATCTTCAACCTTGTAGCAAAGGTTAAGATCTTCATCAGGATCATCATGTATGTGTTTAAGCTCTTACTGGCTGCAAATGTCTCTTCGTAGTCTAGGCCTTCTTTTGTGAGAAGCCTCATGCTACAAATCTTGCTTTGTATCCCATGATGTTTCCATCTACTGCATGATGGAGCTATGAACTTCTCTTCAGGTCTCGATACTGCATCCTGACATCATTCTTCTTGAACTGGTCTTCCCTTTCTTCAATGATGTCATTGCACTCGTCATATTATTGTTTGTCTTTGAACTGTCGTCACTTGTTCTTCGGAACAAGTCTTCATTCTTATTTGCTTATAGGCGATTATGTATGCAACATTTCCTACAAGTCAAATGCAATTGTATGGTTATAAACATTTCATAAGGAATATTTATACTAGAAAACACTTATGCATAAATATATGATCATGCAACTACTTTAGCCAATACAACATTCATCCATATCTCATTGAAACTTTCTAGATGCCTTCCATCTCTACCAGGACAACATTGAGATTGTGCACTAATCCAATATGTCAGCAAAGAGGTTTCATTCTAGATAAGTAGCAATGGAGAATTTGTATAGCCCCATGAGCTACTTACCCATCACATGCATATTAGTAGTATTCTGTCATTAATGCAAACATCCTATCATGCATAATAACTGAATATAAACAAATGCATAACAAAACAATATCATGAAATGACAATTGAATACTTATCTTTATTTGTTTCGAGGGTAGACTCCTTCTTGAGCCTTCAGCTTCATCGTCTTCTTTATTCATGATAGCATCGTTTCGTATCCAAATGCTAAGGTGGATAAGAAGTTCTTCAAGAGTTGAGATCTTCATATTCCTCATCACTTGAGGGATCTTCTTTGGATGATGAGAGCTTGATCTTCAGTTTCTTCCATCTTCCCTTATGAATCGAGCTTCTTCTTCTTCTCGAAGTCTGCTAAAAGTAATCACTTCCTTCTGCCACACATTCCTTGCATGAATGAATCCCATGATCTTGGGAGGCTAGTCAAGGTGGCCATCACCACTTCTATATTCTTCACTTCTTCTTTTACCGCTTCAAGTTGTTCTTGATTTGAGAGACTCTTATGACTGCATGGTCTCTGCATTCTGGATCTTCACATTCTTCAACTGGTTTCTCAAGGTCATATTCTGATTTCTGTTCTTCCATTCAAATAGCTTGGTCAAGGAATCAAACATCCTCGGTGTATTTTAGGGAAGACACTTGTGGTACAAGTTGATCCATGACTGAATCAACCATGATATTCTTGTACTTGACCAAGTTCTTCTTGTGTAAGGCTTCTAGCCTCATCTCCCTCTGAAACTGGAACCTCTCTACTCATGTAGGTGTCCAATCCATTTCTTCAGAGAGATCAAATACTTCTATGCTTGGAATTTGTGAACTTCACCAAGCTTATCATCAATATGATGTGATATATCACTTTGAAATGAGAACCTCAAATGAAAATAGCAAAGGATTAGATCTTACCGATTTGAGGTGACCGTCCTTGTTCCGGAGCTGGTTGATCTAGGGTTTGTCACAGAAACCCTAATTTTCAAAACTTGGAATATTTAAGATATGATTGGATTAACAGATAGATCTCTTCAAATGGAGCTGTCCAATGTACTCCTTTTCTGAAAACAGTGGAGGGAAGCTCCCGGAACAGGAAGCCCTAATTTTCTGATTTCTTCTGCAGAAATGCATGTTACTATTTCTGTGATATCTATGAAATTACTGATATTATGTATCTGAAATTTCTCACTGAGATAACCTCGCATGTCCCTGATCCAACCCCATAGGTTTCATTAGAATTGGTTTCACCATTTAGTATTTATGATCCTTTTCCCAAGGTGACCTGTTACAGGACTGTTCAGAACAGCGAAGTTGTATGGCATGCCACGTGTCACTGGTTCATCTTCTGAGTCTGATATTCGGATCACATAAATTAAAGTCTGTGCCCTTTTTGGAACATCTTCAGGAATTCCATTTGGACCTCTGTAGCCCAAGATATTGTAGATATCCCCAGGTGTCCTGTTTATGGATGATTTCTAGAAGAGGAAGGAGCCCTAACGTGGAGAGATCATATCTCCCAGAATATAGCGAATCTGAGGATGATTTTTGGACACAGTGTTCATCAGGATCTTATCTTATGCCCCTGAAATTTTCAACATCTGATACTTTGTCAATCTTGGAATATAGTGACTGTACCAAAACTTAGCAGTTTTAGTATTTAGGGTTTCTCCTAGCTCAGGGTCAAACTAGGGTTTGACTTTCCCGGAGTTTCACCCAACCAAATTTATTGATCCAGGTCTCTAAACTTCGGTTTTGATGAGGAGAAAAATCCTATTCTGGTCGCACTCAAAAATTCCTCTTCTGTAGAAAGCCACAATTTCCACATCGAAACTGAAAATGCTTGAAATTGAATTCCGCATCGACAGAAAGATGCACCCTTCAATGGAGATTCATCTTAGCATACTTTTGCTGAAAATATATGGAGGAATATCCACAAAATAGGAAGCCCTAGTTCTTGTAGCTACACAATGTCTTCTTCTCAGGTTAGCTCTGATACCATGTTAGTTTTTCATCACATTTAAGCTAGCATTATGTTAGGATCTTTTCACTGAGAGAATAACAA
>LPNX010509268.1:7012-27322 GCA_001517045.1 Pseudotsuga menziesii
TCAGGTATTAAAACAAGGGACAAGAAGTATATAATTTGATGTGGAAAATTCAAATAATAGCAACAGAATACATCACATACATCAAATAAGGGCAAACCAATGGGGATGAAAACTAGACTGGTGTACCTTAGCAGGCCATGCCGGATATCCCTTGACCTTGGCGAGCACAAGATCTCTGAGGCTCCATTGTCTATAGGCAACTGTTTTTCATCCTCGTCTTTTAGCCAGTGCCATGTCATAAAACCCTGATGGAAATGACAAATGTAACCCTTAGTTATACCCTAGCAGTCCTCCTCTTCCACAATTTCCATAACACCATTGATTTTCCCCTGTCCTAACACCACAATAGTCTCAATGCCTCATAAAAATTGGGTAGCTGTTAAATTAGCGATTAATATTTTACAGTGGCAATATTTTTGTGGCTACTTAGAAAATGGAGGAATGGGCTCACGATGGAATCCGCTGGCCGTAGTTTCAAACTTTGTATCTATGGCGAGCCATGCATGTCTGATTTTACAGCATTCTCTCTTGCATTCAGAGCTTGGAACGACTACTTTCGGTGGTATACATCTGTGGTTTTCTTTGACTATTCTTAAACACATATACCAAAGCATGTTTTCGAAAAACATCAAGATTCTGTTCGATTTCACCATGAGTGCTCTTCTTGCCCACTTTATATTTATTGTCCGTCACATGCTGAAGGATTTGGCTGACCAACTGGTTGAGACTCTACTACTTCTACAACCTACTGAATATGTCCTCAGTCATTGGAATGATTTCCCCTAGTAATATCTTATAAAATTGTTGATTAAATTGAATTATAAATATTTATTAAAACCAAACCAACCATGCAACTCCTTTTTGCGTTTTACTTAATTAAATATTCTTTCAAAACAAACTTATATAGAAATTTCATTTATACAACATTAAAACCCATTATGGCTTAAGCTTTGGAACTAAAACATTGAAATTTCATTTATACAACATTAAAACCCATTATGGCCTGAGCTTTGGAACTGAAACATTGAAATTTCATTTATACAACATTAAAACCCATTATTGCCTAAGCTTTGGAACTGAAACATTGAGAGATAGATTCAACAAACTTATATAAAAATTTCATTATTATACGTAACAATAAACGTTGAGATATTGGAAAAAATGGAGAAAAACTGGTAAATAGGGAAAAAATAGGTAAGTAAACTTTCACCATATTAAAGTACATATTTTGCATTTTTTGTATTAATTGTAGAGATATTGAAAAAAATGGAGAAAAACTATCAAATATGGAAAAATAGGTAAGTAAAATTTGACCATATTAAAGTACAGATTTTGTATTTTTTTCTATTGATTGTAGTCGTTTTCAAATTTAATAGTTGATAGTGAGGCTATTGAGAAGATGTTTTCTACAACTTTGTCGATTTTTTTTTGGGTGGATATTGATTTTTTCCACTATTAAGCTTCAACAAACTTACATAAAAATTTCAATATACAATAATAAACCCAAGATGGCCCCAGCTTTGGAACTGAAATGCCACGAAAACCTCCACCAATTTAGTCACCTATTCAATAAGCTAATATTATCCGTACAAGTCCATATACTAATGAAATTCACCCACCTATTCAATAAGCTACTATCATTTGTGGAAAGCATGATCACTGGCTAGTTAAGAATGACAATTGAGAGAAAGAGATGCACTTTTTAGGGTTAAAACTCAAAAGTTTTATGAGCCAATGGCAGCATATATTGACTCCATAAGGTTATTGTACAAGGCACATTCTTACAACATATTTTCCAATATGGCTTAGGAGAAATATGCTCAGCGGTTGCAAGATTTGTTTATGGAATATGGCATGGACAATAAGATGGACAATCATGAAAATATTGCTGATTTTTATGAGAATTTGCAAGAGATTGGATCTTATGGGGCAGGGGAACAAGCTTAGAATATATTGGTTGGTTTGGGGTTCACAAGGGACTCCCACAAAAAATTTCAGTGGAGGTTTGTGTATGAGGATCTCCTTGGCAAGAGCTTTGTTTGTTCAGTCAAGCCTTTTGTTATTGTATGAACCCACTAACCATCTAGATCTTAGAGTCGTTTAATGGCTAGAATATAATTTGGGTAGGTGGAAGAAAACAGTTGTTTTTGTGTCACATGATCGTGACTTCTTGAACTTTGTTTCAACGGATATCATTCATTTCAATGATGATAAACTTCATTTCTATAGAGGTAATTTTGATGATTTTTAGAGCATATACGAGCAAAAATGCAAGGATACCAATAAGACATTTCATGTATATGAGAAACAACTAAAATTTGCTAATTGTACTAAAAGTAGGGATCGACATAAAAAAAAGTCAAGGACCAAGAAAATTTTGGTGCAAACAAAGAGACAATAAAGAGTAAGGGGAAGGCGAAAATGATAGATAATGATTAAGATCATGTAGAAGCATAAAAAAATGGAGAGATTATAGTGTGGTGTTTCGCTTTGTAGAACCAACTAAACTCACACCACCTCTTCTTTAGCTTATTGAAGTTAATTTCAGCTATCAGGGGAGAGAGGTTTTCAAACTTAGTAATGTCAATGTGGGTATTCACATAGGAACATCAGTTGCAATTATCGGGCCCAATATAGTAGGGAAATCTACTTTACTTAATCTTATTGATGGTGATTTGCAATCTTTAGTGGGAGAGGTAAGGAGGAGTCCGAAACTTATAATTGGAAGGTGAGTCTAAAATTTTGATTAACTTATTAACCACAGAGGAAACACCTATTCAATATCTTCTTAGGTTACATCTATAATAAGAGGGTTTTCGTAAGTAGGAGGTTGTATGTGCAACAAATTTTAGTACATGGGTAAGGTAAGTGGAATTTTTAGTATTCACTAGCGGAAATTAGGAGGTGAATATTATATATGGTGGAGGTGAATATTATATATGGTGAGATGTTTATATATATATATATATATATATATATATATAAGGGATGATGGGTTTGGAGATACTATTGAAGATGGGTTCAAAATTTAGTGTGACAAATCTAAAAAAAAACCTTTAAAGGAATTTCCTTTGATAATTATTTTGGGTATTTTGCTTGTCATAAATCTTGTAATATTTGACAATAAGGTTATTCCTAAAGTCCAATTTGGTAGATAAAATATATATTCTATAAGAAAGTGAAGGTTATAATGCTTTTCTATTATTTTAGATAAGAATACTTCTTTGTCAATCCACCATTTCAAAAAATCCATTTTCACATTTATTTAATGATTAATTGGTTGTCAATGCTAGCATGCCCTTGGTGTTTCTCATATTTTTTATTGCTTCAAATGTCTCCCCATAATCAATTATTTATGTTGGTTCATAGCCTTTGGCTACAAACTAGACGTTATATTTTTCTTTTCTTTTTTCTTCATGTTAAAGATTGTGAATAAAGTCTCAAGCACTTCCTTGCATTTGTAGATGGTACCTGTTGAAAACTCATTTATTTTTATAATGGTGCCTATCCTAGTAGGTACACTGAGCAAGACATGCAACACATCTATCCAACCTAGGGATTCAACCTCAATACATCCTACTATGAATATGAAATAAATCAACCACTTGAGCTAGATCACTGAGCTCAAAGACTTCCCAAAGGGAATTGCTTGAAAGACGTAGGATTTTTGTAGTCTGAATGGTCACTATATGATAAGAAAAAATGCCAAACATCTAAATATGGTAAATCGTCTTGGTGATGGATGCTTAATAATTTTTACTTTTTTCCCCTATCCAATATCACCTAGAATCCTATCTATCATGAGATTCTTCCTTTGGATAGATAATTTTAACATAAAGAATTAGTAATCATCTCCTTTATATTATTTGGAACCTTGGACTAACTTTGTACTCATTTTTAGCACATGAGTATATTTTAGCATGTCTTCTTGATTAAATTGGTCGAGGAAAAAATGTGTATGGGTGGTAAACTAGGAGACTTGTCTATGGTATCATAAACCAAGTGGAATAACATGGGATGAGGCTTGATGAGTGGTATGTAAGCCGTATAATACTTCTCACTACAAATATAAAGTTTATTCTTACCAAATATTTATGTTTCGTATTAACCCCAAATTAAAAATAAATAAATCAAATGCAATATTTATTTAATAATTAAATCAATAAGTAAATTAATTAATTAAAAAAATCAAAATATCTAAATAATAAAAAAGAGGTGGAGGTGACCATTTGGATATTAAAGCAAGGATTAAAATCTATGGACCACTTGAGAAATGTAAAATAAGGATGGAGGATATTTTGTTGAAACTTCAAACCTTTGAACCTATAAAGTAAAGTGGAAACAATCATCTTAAATATGAGTGAAGAAAGTAGCGGAGGATGAATAAAGAAAGTAGGTGATAAATAGGGGCATATGTAATATATTTTTTTGTTTTTATTTATGTGTTTTAATATTGATTATTAAGATGAGGAAGGGAATGATGATGACAATAATGATATTGTGTTCAAAAACTCGTGGGAGTGTTTTTGTATGGGACATTTCTATTAGGAACCAAATAAATCCAAGCCAAAGTGAACAACGAGAGAGAGGCCACACAATGAAATAACAAGGATAGAAAGGAATGAGAAACCCTCCACCTTTTAAATGGTGTTGTGCAATGCCCCAAGAACCTACCATAGGTTAACCCATGACCTTAAAAATACAATAGTTCCTTTCCATCTACTTCCTTGTGAAGTAAATTAAAGGTGAGCGCCTTCCAACTCAAACCTTTTTCCATCCATCCTTGCAATATTCTGGGAACCAATACTTATTCACTATAGAAAGTGGGTGGATAGAATTGGGGTTAGACTACAATGAGAAATCGTCCTCCTTTTAAATGATGTAGTACAATGCCCCAGGAAAATACCATAGGCTACATAGTGGCTTGCACAAGGTAATGTATCATTGTCACCTATGGAGTTTCCAAGAAAAAGGTGATCCTTTCCTCCTATGATCTTGTGATCTAGAGGTAATTGTTTCCCTAGCCCGAGTGCCTCAACTATACAGCTCTAATGGGATAAGATGTTAAATGATCAATACAAACCCTTACTAATGCCACAGTGGCTTGTGCTCACTTAAATCCAATTTTTTGTTGTGATTCATTTTTGAACCCATGTGACATACTTGACCCACATACATAAATGGCATACTTAACCCGCACACATAAATGATCCATCACATCCACATGCGTAAATGATGCATTGATGGGTCTCAATGACTTAACCATAAATAGAGAAATTTTTATGTTAAAAATGGATGGTCTTATTCCCTAACATTTGCATTGGCCCTAAAAATGATATCTTTGTCATGTAAATGGGATATGTTGGGAATTTCAAGTTTGGTACATAATAATGTTCTTATAGATTAGTCCAGGGTAAAAAGATTGGAGTTTTCGTCCATAACATTTTCCTATAGTTATTATGGTCTATATTTATTTCATCAAGCTAGGATCTATGGGATGTTTGTCTTGCATGTAGGATATTATTCCCATTTTAATATTGTTAAGTACACTATGGAATGTTTGCATAATATTTTCCAAGGTTTATGGCCAAAACTTAGAATTTCAGGTGATACCAATGACCTAATGGACTCATGGGATGTACATGATTCTTGAGATCCATTCCTTGTTATAGGGCCAAAAATTGGGATCTTAAAACATAAAATTTGTCTGTGGGACTTACGGGTCATACATGGTGCCAAATTCCTCCACAAGATCCCTAAATAAGGAACATTTAGTATACAAGTAAGATATCTGTTTTGGATGTTAATTGGGACGTTAATTAGGATGATAATTGGGATGATAATTGTGATGCTAATTGGGACACTAATTGGGACGTTAATTGGGATGCTAATTATCATCCAAAATAGTGCCAACTTTTAAAAAGGGGCGCTAATTGGGACTCTAATTGGGATGCTAACTGGGATGCTAATTGGGATGCTACTTGGGACGCTAATTGGGATGTTAACTGGGACACTAATTGGGATGATAATTGGGATGCTAATTGGGAAGCTAAGTAGAATCCAAAATAGCACCAACTTTTAAAAAGGGACACAAATAACACCATTAAAAGTTCCATCCCATGGAAAAGCGTCCACTTTTCCCAAAAAATGATGAAAAATACACTAAAAGTGATGGTGGGCACTAAAAAGGAAGCTAAAAGAGACGCTAATCACAGGATTTTGTTTTAGTGATATATATATATATATATCCTCCTATAGTTCACCATGAAAGAAGGAACTCTTTACATCCATGTGGTGAAACTCCCAACACTTACTCGTTACTAGTGCAAGAACTAGTCTAATTGAGTCCATCTTTGCAACTGGTGCAAAGGTCTCTGTGTAATTAAAAAAATGGGCCTAAGAATAGCCCTTATCCACTAAACTATCCTTATGTTTTATATCAGAACCATCAGCAGCAATTTTGGTTCCGTATACCCATTTACATTGAATAACTTTCGTCTTGGGAGGAAGGGGAACCAATTCCCATGTATTGTTCTGTTGGAGGGACTGAAGCTCATCTTCCATTGTTGACTTCCATATTGGGTCTGTACAAGATTTCTGATATGGATATGGGTAATAACTGATCAGCATGTAACATTTCTAAGCAATAACACTATCACTAGCAAATGAATCCTTACTAGTTTGTGATCTAGTTCTCCTAGGCTCTTGGGGATTGCCTGCCAATTCCCTGGCTTCTTGCACAATGTTTTTAGCCCATTTGGGCATAGATGGAGAGTCATATAAAGAAATATCATCTTAATAAACATTCATATCATAATTAGCAGAAAAAACAGAACATGTGTCATCACTTACATCTTCGAATGATTGAGGAGAGGAGAAATCCCCCGATGCAAGTTCAAAGTCTGGAATTGGCTCTTCTTCAAATTTGACACTTCTTTCAACAAATTTTTTTCCAATGCATGTGTCAAATATCTTGTACCTTTTGTTTTCCTCACCATATACATCCATGAGACACTCCTTGTTTTGTGGCTTCAAGGCTTTCCTCTTCTCCGAAGGTATTCTTTCCCATGCTTTTGTCCCGAATATCCTGAAATTTGAGACATCTAGTTTTTCTCCAAACCATGCCTCATAGGGTGTCATGCCTTTCAATGATTTGTGGAAGGATCTATTCTAAATGTGAGAAAAATAGCTGATGGCTTCAGCCCATAGCTTGGGATTAAGTTCCCTCACTTCTCTTTCCCACACCATTTTGCTGTGGTGTGTAGGGAGTTGAGTGTTGCATTTGGATGCCACACTCCTCACAAAGTTGTTGTATATTATTATTCACGTATTCCTTTCCATTATCAGTCCTAAGGATTTTGATATTCTTCCCACTATGATTCTCTACTAGTCCTTTCCAAAATTTGAGTTGCTCAAACACCTCAGATTTCAATTTCTGAAAATACACCCAGCAAAATCGAGAGTAGTCATCAATAAATGTAAGCACATACCTAGATCCACCATATGAGGGAGTGGGTAGTGGACCAATCAGATCAGAATGCACCAACCCAAGTTGTTGTGTTTCACTCTTTGCCTTCTCCTTCTCGTAGATCTTCTCAGGATGCTTCCTAATCACACATCCAATACATGCTCCAGTAGATGGATGAATTTGTGGAAGAGCTTCCACCATTCCTTCTTTGTGCAATGTTTGGAGATATCTATAATTCATGTGGCCAAACCTCTCATGACATAGTTTGGAAACTTCATTGGCATGTGAGTGAAGTGCTTGATCACTGGAAGTAGGGAGGAAATTAGAGAATTTGTACATTCTTTCATGATGATTAGCATACCCAACTACAACAACTTGGTCTGTTGAGATTTCAAAAATATCTATAGAGTCAGGACTAAAGATTACTCTCTTTGGCTCTCGTGTATGGGTCATCTAGTAGACTGACAACAAATTTGCTGCAAGGTCTGATACATATAGTACATCACTGAAGAACCCTTGGTGTAAAACAATTCTCCCAATCCCTTTGGTCTGGACTTCAGAATCATCTCCCATTCGAACTTCTAGGCCAACATTCAAACTCATGGAGGAGAAGAATTCTCTCCTGGATACCATATGCCTGGAAGCACCTAAATAAATAATAAAGGATGAGGAATTAGAATTACCTGCCACCAATGCATGACATTTCTCCTTGCCTTCACTTGAACTGGAGTTGCCATCTTTCTTCCTAGCGCTGTCAGGAACTAGAATGTTGTTCTTCTCCAGCAGCTGTGACATGGTGTCTATGGTTTTCTTCATGCATGAGCTTTCTGGATTCCATCCCTTATGGTAGTAAGAGAATTTGGAATTCTCTTTTCCTTTATTGTCCTTTTCTTTGGGTGGATATGTAGCTCCCTCATTGGATTTTGGTTTTTCTGATTTCTTCTTGTTCGACAACTTCGAATTCTTGGACTTGGGTTTTCCCTTTGCTGAATTTGAAACCCCCACTGCTAGTGCTCTATATTTGGTATTGATGGAACCCATTTGGACCAATTTGTCCTACTCTTGAGTGAGTGACTCCATGAAATTTTCTAGACTTGGCATTTTCCAGTTTCGAAGGATGAGTTTTCCTAAGTGAAATGTGCTCACAAAGATTGACAACTTTGGCCCCAACTTTGAAAGTACAGAAAAGATTAGTTGATCTTCCTTATTCTCAACCCCAAATTTTTTAAACTACAATACAAGTGATTTGAACTTGGTGAATAAATCTTGGATTGTGTCATAGTGTGTTGGGATCAAGCTTATCAGCTCATTCTCAAGCTAGTGACCATGTAGCTCATCAGTTTTTCCAAATAGAGACTCAAGCTTCTCCCAAACCTCCTTTGGTGATGTCAAACTGTCAAGGTGGAATAACAAATCTCTTGATATGCTCAGACATAAAAAACCATATGCTTTATCCAATTTGTTAAAATAATTGGCTTTTTCTACAGCAGAATTTGGTTCCACTTCAGTGCCCATAGTAACTCTGAAGAGCCCCTTGGCTCTCAATTGAATCACCATATCTGCCTTCCATTCAAAGAATTTTAAAGGTGTTAGCATGATGTGGGTAGCATCCATTACTTCCTACACTGATGGTGGTGAAAATGCTAACTGGGTTACACTTAGCAATGCGATTTTATCTAGAATTCACTAACAAATAAGCTCAAATCCACTAAGAATTTGGTCTGCAACTCAAAAATATCCAACCAGCTATGATAGAATGTGAGAAATTTGAACCATAAAGTGATTAATTAAAACCACAAGAGAATCTAGGAGTGTTAGTGAGGTTCACAAATCAAATTTGGGTGCAAGATTTAGCAAAAAACATCAAATTATAGTTAAATTACACACAATGATAGTTGGAAACAAGATAATTTTGGACTTTATAACACTGAAATTGTTATTAACATGTTTATAAATACATAATAAGTGTTTTTAATGTATTTGGAATCCAATTTTAGCAAAAATCCCAAAATTCCCAAATTGGCATCAAACCCCCCTAGGTGGGCCAATCTTGTCCCAAATATCTCTGAATGGATACCAATTTCTGAAGTGGCATGGATGATGTGTGTTGGGACACTTATTACACCTTATACATTGTGGGTGTGGAAAAATGGATGGTTTAGACTCTCAGTGCAACATTAATTGCACCAAATCAAGCCAACTTTGGGCAAAATCCTACTCTAGCACCCCAAGTCAACTTTTCTGTCCACATTCAATGAATGGGAGTGCAAAAAAAATAATGGTTATGCATATGTGTCTAGTTTAATAGTCTGGAGTACCCATGTGGGTCATAGAACCTCAACTTGACATGGCATATGTCCACCTAAGCACCCCTAATCCACTTCATAGTGTATTAAAGCTTAAAAAATAAATAAAATTGAATAATTAGTGTAACTAAGGTACTAATTATGGATTTATATTATAATAGGGTTGGATCATAAGATGAACATTTTTCTCCTTTTATGAATTCGGCGGACACAGGACTAGCAGGGGTATTTTGTGCAGATGGGCTAGCTTTTGAGGTGTCCTCGTCAAGGTGGACGATGTTGGGGTTTTCCTCTTCTATAGGTGAGTTTTTACCAGCTGTACAGTGAAGATGACGAGATCATTTGCGGATATTAATATGGGGGTTAATCACCTTGAATACAAAAATCTCCCAAGGTTAGTTTCTCTCCTTGAGCTGGTCCAGGATTAAAAGTTTGATCAAGCTATGGTGGTATAAGATACTTTTGCGGTGAAGGGTATTTTTTCAAACCAAGTTCGACATTTTTTATAGACTTCAAAGGAAAAATAAATGAAAATTAAGACATCTATTATTGACGAAATGGGCCAATAAACAGAGATGGCAGGATTTGAAAACACTAAACTTACCTTCATAGGTAACCGAATGAATGATGACCATCATTGGATTGATGTATTCAGGATTTATCCAACTATGATGATAACCTTTTACGCCTTTCACATGCTGGAATTTGGGCTCGAGGGAAAATTTATGCAATTCCCATGGAACAAACCAGTGTTTGTGCCATCGCTCACCTTCTCAGGGAAGCTTGGTTGTGCATGCAATTGATTCCTCCATGACTTGGAAGGAAATATTTCCTACCCTAGACATTCTCCCATCGATCCCCATCACAAAAAGCAATGAGATTTCCTCATCATATCCTTACAGTAGATGGAGAAACGAGTTGCAACTGGCGCGGAGAAGGTTTGCACAGTGTTGGTTTAAAACGTGCTGCCTTCAACCTACCAAATGATCATGCAAACAACTTAGCATGCTTAGACAATCACACCATTATGGAAATATTTGAAATGTGTGCCGTAAAAAATGCATAATTAAATGAGTTTCTAAATTTTAGTTAGTCCAACCATGTGCAAAGTAAACTTTGGACAGGTTGAATGTTTAACTCAATATGTATGCATAACCATATTCATAACCATAGCCTTAGTTTAACAAGAGGGTTGACTTATCTAATAGCTTATGCGTGTAAGCGGAAAAGAGGATAAGGGTGATGGAAAAGTCATGATGACTAGGAAGTACCCTACGGTCATATCATATCCATATGGAGGTAAAATGAAACCGTGTTAGATATAATTTGTACTATCATGAATTGAGATCAGTCACAATATCCCTATGGATCTAACTCTCAATATATGAATCGACTTTTTTTCCCAAACAAAATTAAGCTAACACTTAACCATAAATACTAAAATGCAATAGTTTTTATAAATATTATCATTTGACTTTTTATTCATACCGACATTTGACCCTTCATAAGATCCTTCATACAGATTTCTGTGAAAATGAGCTTTGCTGGATCAGAATGTTTCTAATCATGTATCTCCCTAGGCTACCAGGCCACAAATAAGTCATATGAAATAATTCTCTAGCATTCTTCCTTATTCATCCAAGATTTTAAGACCAGTTTCACTATTTGCATTATCCTACAAACACTTTCTCATTTGGCAATGAGTCTCTTATAAGTAACTTAGAAAAAAATAAAGACAAATAGTCTAATCCTCCCCGAAACCAAAGATATGGTATGTCCCCAAGCCATACAAGAAAACTAAGTAGTTTCAAAATAAAGTAATAGAAGTTCAATCATGCTATTATAATTTTGTAAAAGAAAGAAAGACTAACTAATAACTCGAAAGGATTCAGATATATACATTTATCCAAAAATAACAGTGCTCAAATATGTAGATATGTAAATTTATCATTTATCATGTGATGAAGATGTAAGTTAAAGTACCATAGGGAAAACTAGTCATCCCTACCTCATTGTAAGGATATCTTGTCATCTCAAGAATTCTTGAGCTCACCTTTGAATTTGTTGGAGTTTGCATCTATGGGTCCCATTTCTAGGATAATCATATCCTAGATACTAATTGAATTTAGATTGTCGGATCCAAGGCCAACTTACCGTTATTCTTTAATGACATCATAAACAGTAGGCCTAGACATATATTTATATGTATTCATAAACAATAGGCCTAAAAATATTTTTCTTTTGAACCATGTGCCTAGTGGTGCATTAACCATATCTCTTTTACCTAAAATTACCCCACTGCCAGTAGGCCTATTCAGTACCTCGACGAGTTTATCTTGGTACCATGCAAGCATAGCCCCGATGCTAGTGATCCTATTCAGTACCCTGATGAGTTTACTTTCATTTATCGAAATTCATTGTTTTCAAGTTGTTACTTAGCATTGACCCACTAGCAGCAGGCATGTTCAGTACCCTGACGGGTTTTCCTTGTATAAATATTTTGAGTATATGGAAGACGATTGGTACTAAAGCGTGGTAAGCCCCACTAAACACATGAGTTATATTAACAAAGTTTCATAAAATGGCCATAACTGTAGATCATGTCAAAAGAGAATAACTTAAATATGTTCATGGGCCTCTCAGTCTATCTTCTTTATAAATGATAATGTTCTCCACAAGCAAAAATCCCACTTACCCTGGAGTGTCCTCAAAAATAATTAAGAGTCAAGTTTTGATAACAATTGTAGATGAGCTAGTAGTCCATAGGTGTGAAAATTCTGAATAACATGATAATTAAAGTAATTCTCTTGAGCAACTGTTCAAATAATAAGAAATGTACATGTCTGAAGGATAAGAAAATCATAGAAGAAGTGGTTTGAGAATGATGTAAAATAATTCTAAAACTTCAAAGTTAAGATATGTTTTGAGTGTGTACTTTATTTTTCAGGTAATAACCCATTAGCTGCTCAAAGAAATAGAAAGACCCATTTGTAACCAAATTTCAAAACCATTCGTTAGATGATTTATTTTATTCTTGAAAACATAGAAAAGAGTCCCCTACAAAGAAATCATTAGAAATGACTCTTATTTATTCAAATAAATATACACATATTGACATATATACAAGTGATGATAACCCACAATGTTTTTAAGGATCGAGAGGAGGAAGATTTTTTGGAGAGGGGATTCCAATCATTACCTCTATCTTGGTAGGATCCATCTTGATTCCTTGGGGGAAAAAATGATGCCCCATACAAATATCACATGCAGAGGTTTTGTTTAATGGACATTCTTGTCGAGGATGTTTAGTTTCACATTTTGGACAGAAATTTCTCTTTGCTGCTCATTCTTCTTCCTACTTCTTCATGTAAGTTTGGTTTCTAACGTGAGTATACCTGGAAGGTTTCTTTTGAGGTGAGAATGGGGCATCCCAACATTCCTTTCCAGGACAAATATTCCTCCGATCACCCATTCTTTTATTGGGTCTTACAGGAATAGGATATGCTACTGTGGATGTTTCAATTTGTGGGGTTACTATGTTTATTGAATTGCCAAAGAGAGTTTTCACCTAGGTGAGATTGACAAAGTTCATGAATTTTAATTCCTCCACCAAATAAAAGTTGTATCATCTAATTTTGTGACTTAGTGGAAGGTTTAAGGTTTCCCAATGGTTACTTCTTTTAAACTTTGTCATGAATGAGGTCCTCTAGACCTCATGCCAAGATCTCTTCTATGACTTCTCCTCTAAGATCTCTTGAAAGATTCTTTTATGTTTCCAATAGAACTACTTCCTATAGGTGTTTTTCTCTTCTTTTTTCAATGCCTTTTTGTTGAGTTGATGGTTGGCGTTTTATGTCCCCCAGTAAAAACTTAATAAAAAATTTGACAAAATTTACTATCTTAATGAATGTATCCTAAGAATCTCTAGTTTTGCTCATAAAAACTAAAGGGAAAGATATGATGCTGCTACTACTGGATTTGGGGGCACCTGTTATAATAGACGCGGAAGTTCTTACCTCTCATCTTACCGCTCCCCCTCCACCAGCCTATATCTATTCTACCTTACATAACAACTCCGCGGAAATGACGCCAAAATGTTGGGTAAAATATTTTCTTGGATAATTCACCTAATATTTAATTATCGACTGGGGTTGGTAGGCTTGGAGTTTTTCAAAATATATGTGAAGGTAAAGGGATTCCTAGGGTATCGTGGTAATATTTTCAACAAAAAAAAGATCGAAAGATATTTCAAAATGAAAAATTGAGTCAAACTCCTAAGGATTCAACTATTAGGATAATCAAACAAAGTACTAGACCAGAGCAGTATCACATTATACTACTCTACTCTATAAACATAAGGATATAAATGGTGTTATGACAATGAACTTATTCTAGCTAAAGAGATTTAGTTTACTTCTAAACAACTTTAAAGACTGATTGTTCAAAGGAGGATTTACAACAACTAGTTATGCTTTCTAAAACACTATACATGCAACTGACAAATCTATACAATTGTTTAAACTATCTATCTAGTTCCATTCTGCTTGATTATTTTGAGGATAAGGGTTCACTGTAAGTGGAATAGGAGTAGGAGAAGTGTCAAAGTAACTTTCAAATGAGGTGAAGAAACTAAAGGGAATCAAATCTAAATTAATCTCTATGAAAATATGTAGACTAAGAAACATCCAATTACAAGCTATAGTAAACATGATGATTTATAAACAAATAACTCCTCCTTGCAAAAAAAAAAAAATACTACAAGAAGGTAGACATAATTTATGAAAAATATTATTTAAATTCTATCCTATAGATTCCTTTAATAACTATATGATGGAGATAAAAAATCGTATTGCTATGAACAATGTATAATATACTTAGTCTATTAATGCATTTAATCTTAAACCTCGCATGCGAAGGAACAAATCAAATCAAACCAATGACATAATTACAAGGCAACATAGTAAACATAATTTCAAACATCGAATGAGGAGGAAGAAGAAATAAGAACCTAATGAGAATTTAAACGATCTAATATAAAGTTGTAAGAAGAGACAAAACCATTATCTAATTACCATTTATCAAGACATGATTGAGAAGCTAAGAAAAGAGGCTTAAAACAAGTTAAAAGCATTAAGAGCTAAATGGAAGACTGGAAAATAGACTGAAACAAAGGTCTATATGACAAACATAATAGGTTGTCTGAATGACAGTATGTCTGAAGAAAATAATAAAACTTCAAGAAACAGTTAATCTAAATGATCTTTGAGGACAACTGACCCATGCATATAATACTAAAGTGTAAACCGCAGAAATTGAACCTACTTAATCATCAACTTTCATAGCAGAATTATCTAAACTAATTCATAATTTCAAAAAAAAAAATTGTTATTCATTGCATCATTGGACAACTGAAATCTAATTAAGAAAATTCATGAAAAAACAGAAGTAAATAAGGCTGAACCTATTGTAACTTGATCAAAGCAATCTATTCTATCAATATGACATTAAGCGAATGAACTAAAAATGCTTAAGAAGAAATTAAAAACCACTATATGCGCAACCACTTGCTTAGATTACAAAGGAAATTACATAAATAGCATAATACCAAAGTTCAATCTACAGGAAATAAATAACATAAATAATTTCAATGACGAAGTTGCAGAAACAAATTATAGATAAAACTATACTACTTGGTGAAAAGGAAGAATGAAAATACACTGAAAGAAAAGGCTCAGGTTGATGGGGGGGGCTCCCAACAATCAGAGTGATAACTGGTTCATGCTACTTAAGAAAATATCATACACAACATCCACAGAACTTCAATTAAAGTAATGAAAAATTATTACACAGTTTCTAAACTGACTAATTACATGTATCAACTAAAAGAAACTATTATCAACCTCTCTAACTCTATCTTGCATTGCACTGTCTGTATATATAATGTTTTACAACAGGGCGAGCAAGTCGACTCTTTCAGTGGTCGACTGTTCTTAAGATAAAGAAGTCGTTATGACAAGTAACTAAATTCATAACCAACATATGATGTTTCCTCCTTCTTCACAAATTTGGATCTTCTATGGCGCGTAATGTGTCACACAAACTCAACTTAATTGTAATTGGTGTCAAGGTGTCACATAGAGACATCATATGAGAGATATTCCAGAAGGAGGTTCATGCTATCACTCTGGCATGTGGTCAACAATATTTTACAGGTTGTTTCATGCTTTTAATGCTTAGGAATCAAATTTCAATTAACAACAATGCGTGGTTGGCTTGACGATTCGAACGGTGAGCTAGAAAATGTGTTGGATATGATCTGTGGATATCTAGGATGGATGCAATACTTGCTCATTAGTTCTCTAAAGACCATGATTGTGCAATGAAAATTTCATACATTAGTATATCATTACATATCATCAAATTTAACCAAGAAAATCGTGAAATAATGGAAATAAAACATAACTTGCATAAATTCAAAATATGATCATGCCTACTGCTGAATGGTGAACTGTATAGTAGAATGTTATATTTCTATCATTTAAACTAGCATTATATTAGGATCTTTAACTGAGAGAATAACAAGCACAATAATCAAACACAAGAGACAATGAACTCAATGTTTTTCCTCGAGGAAACCATAAATGGAGAAAACCTCGCAACTTCCTCAGAGATAGAATCAACACCAAAAGTAAAACCCCAAAATAGTAAGATGATCTCCTGATAGCAGTAGCATCTTTCTTCCTAGCCCCAACAACTTCTTCTTCCTCAACTATGTGCTACAACTGAGTGTGAGTGAGTGTGTGATAAATAGAGAGGCTCACTCTCTATTTATACTAATTCCCGACTTGACAATAACTCACTAGGGACGACTTCTCTACTATATGCTAATAACCCCAAGGCCCCACAACTGCAGGGAATTTAACCCTTGAACAATAGGAGGGTTACCCACAATGACTTTACATGACTTGTTTTTACATTATTGAATCTCCTGATAGGAACATCGAGGCATGGCATGACTCAAATACATTACATACACTTTCTGGAATAAACATCGGGGGTATAAGACATAAGATATATAGGTGAATACATTCCGAAGTTACAAATACATCAACACTCCCTCTTAACTAGGAAGGTATTCTCTCGACACAATTTATCAGCACAGGTCTTCTTCTTTGTATCATGTGGATCATCAATGAGTTCTCATCATCTTCATCTTTAAGTCATCTTCATGTTCAAGTCATCTTCATCTTCAAGTTATCTTCATCTTTAAGTCATCTTGATCTTGATCTGGATCATCATCCCTGGATCTAGATCATCACTCGATCTATATCTGTTGATGTATATGTAACTTCGGAATGTATTCTTCTATGTATCTTATGTATTGTAACCCGATGTTTATTCTTGGATGTTTCTATTATGTATTTGAGTCATGTGGTCATGCCCCGTTGTTTCGATCGGGAGGATTAATAATGTAAACAAGTCATATCAATTCATTAGGTAAGTCCCCACAGTTTTGGGGCACTTGAGTTATTATACACTAATTAAGGTGTAGGCTCGAGTAGTAATTATTAGGTTAAGTGCACTTCAAGTCAACGGAAGAATATAAATAGAGAGTGAGAGTCTCTCTATTTATCACTTGTGAATTACATCACTTGCTCTCTCAAGTGTGGCGCACCTTTGGAGAAGGAAATACTTTGGCTTGACAGAAGACAGAAGGCTGCTATTGTGTTGGGAGGTCATCTTACTGTTTTGGGATCACATCTTGTGGTGATACTATCTTAGAGGAAGTTGAGGGGTTTTCTCCATTTATGGTTTCCCCTCCTAAAAGCTTTGTGTCTCTTGTCTCTTGTGATGTGCTTATTTTATTGCTGTACTTGTTATTCTCTCAGTGAAAAGATCCTAAGATCATAATGCTAGCTTAATTGTTGAAAAACTAACATGGTATCAGAGCTAACCTGAGAAGAAGACATTGTGCAGCTACAGGAACTAGGGCTTCCTATTTTGTGGATATTCCTCCACATATTTTCAGCAAAAGTATGCTAAGATGACTCTCCATTAAATGGTGCATCGTTCTGTCGATACGGAATTCAATTTCAAGCATTTTTAGTTTCGATGTGGAAATTAGGGCTTTCTACAGAAGAGGAATTTTTGAGTGAGACCTACATATTATTGTTCTCCTCATAAAAAACGAAGTTTAGAGACCTGGATCAAGAAATTTGGTTGGGTGAAACTCTGGGAAAGTCAAACCCTAGTTTCTCCCCAAGCTAGAGAAACCCTAAATGCTAAAACTGCTAAGTTTTGGTACACTCACTATATTCCGAGTTTGGTGAAGTATCAGAAGCTGAAAATTTCAATGGAATACGATACAATCCTGATGAACACTGTGTCCAAAGGCAAGCCTCTGATTCGCTATATTCGGGGAGATATGATCTCTCCAAGATAGGCTTCCATCCTCTTCCAGAAATCATCCATAAACAGGACACCTGGGGATATTTGTAATATCTTGGGCTACAGAGGTCCAAATTGAATTCTTGAAGATGTTCCAGAAATTTAACGGAATTTAATTTCTATGTTCCGAATTTCAGACTCAGAAGATGAATCAGTGACACGTGGCATGCCATACAACTTCGCTGTTCTGAACAGTCCTGTAACAGGTCACCTTGGGAAAATGATCATAAATCCAAAATGGTGAAATAAATTATGATGAAACCTATGGTGTTGGATCAGGGACATGTGAGGTTACCTCAGTGAGAAATTTCAGACACATAGGATCAGTAATTTCAGAGATATCACAGAAACAGTAACAGGCATTTCTGCAGAAGAAATCAGAAAATTAGGGCTTCCTGTTCCGGGAGCTTCCCTCCACTGTTTTCAGAAAAGGAGTACATTGGACAGCTCCATTTGAAGAGATCTATCTATTTATCAAATCATATCTGAAAGATTACAAGTTTTGAAAATTAGGGTTTCTGCAACAAACCCTAGATCAGCGAACTCCGGGACAAGGACGGACACCTCAAATCGGTAAGATCTAATCCATTGCTATTTCCATTTGAGGTTCTCATTTCAAAATGATATATTACATCAGCTTAGTGAAAAGCTTGCGGAAGTTGACAACTTCCAAGCCTGGAAGTATGTGATCTCTTTGAATAAAATGGATTGGACACCTACATGAGTATGGAGGTTCCAGTTTCAGAGGGAGACGAGGCCAAAGAAGACATCATGCTCATGCTGCAGAGGATGATGAACCATCCAGAAAGAGATCCAGATATGAAAGTGAAGATTCTTCAAGTGAAGATGAATATGTTCTGATATCAGCTCTCACAGGTAACATTACTCATGGAAGTGATGATTGGCTCATAGATAATGAGGCTTCCAAACATATGACAGGATTCAAGGAATCCTTTGTGAGACTGTCAGAACATGAATCACCTCACAAGGTGAAACTAGGAGATAACTACCAATATCCAATAAAAGGTAGTGGGGAATCTTCATACAAGCTAGACTCTGGTAAGTCTCTAACAATGAAAGAAGTATTGTTTGTTTCATCATTGATGTAAAAGGAATGCGGATTGCATTCATAGATGGTCAAGTCATCATATGGCCAAAAGAAAAGACTATCGATGGTGCGGTAGTGATTGGAGAACAAGAAGGAGGCTTGTACAAATTGAAGGGACATCCAAGAACAAGCCTTGATCCATGACATAGTAGAGACAAATGACCTTTGGCATAGAAGGCTTGCACATGTGCATTACAGAGCACTACCTAGTGCAAGCAAAGCTGTTGAAGGTCCTTCTGAATTTCAAGCTATTTGAAGGAAAGAACAAAATCAGAATATGAGCTAAAGAAACCAGTTGAAGAATGTGAAGATCTAGAATGCAAAAACCATGCAGTCATAAGAGTCTCTCAAATCAAGAACAGCTTGAAGCAGTAAAAGAAGCGGTGAAGAATGCAGAAGTGGTGATGGCCACCTTGAATGGCCTCCCAGGATCGTAAAATTCATTCATTCAAGGAATGTGTTCCAGAAGGAAGTGATTACATTTCAGCAGACTTCAAGAAGAAGAAGAAGCTCGATTCATGAGAAGAGAAGAGAAGATGGAAGAAATTGAAGATCAAGCTCTCATCATCCAAAGAAGATCCCTCAATCAATGAGGAATATGAAGATCTCAACTCTTGAAGAACTTCTTATCCACCTCAGCATTTGGATAAGAAAAAATGCAATTATGAATGAAGAAGACGATGAAGCTGAAGGCTCAAGAAGGAGTCTACCCTCAAAACAAATAAAGATAAGTATTCAATTGTAATTTCATATTATTGTTTTGTTATGCATTTGTTTATATTTAGTTGATGTATTATGCATGATAGGATGTTTGCATTAATGACAGTATACTACTAATATGTATGTGATGGGTAAGTAGCTCATGGGGCTATACAAGTTCTCCATTGCTACTTATCTAGAATGAAACCTCTTTGCTGACATATTGGATTAGTGCACAATCCCAATGTTGTCTTGGTAGAGATGGAAGGCATCTAGAAAGT